>JASANG010001574.1:0-159033 GCA_030248215.1 Enoplolaimus lenunculus | reverse complement strand
TTTGACTCAAAATAAGAACCCACGACATCAACCCTTTAACCGTGTCTCTATAGTAGGGTTTCTGGATAGTACAAATAAAATTGATAACGTTTGGAAGGACTTCTCAAGTATTAAAGGTGGAAACCCACAACAATTCTTTTCGGCATCCTTCGAGCCTTGTAGGCTTATGCCACTTTTAAATGCGTCCTGTTTTCCAGCCAGGTAGCAATAAAGTAGACTCAAGCTTAATCTTACATTCTGTATGCGTAGGTTGCAGTTTAGTTTAAGCTTATTCTTACTCCGAGGATTAATCTTACGATTAGGAACACGTTTTGATTTATTTTGCTCATGCACCCTTCTCAAAGAAAATACGTTAAAAAGACTCGTTTAAGCTGGTAATTTTTGACTAGACAAGTTTCTACCTCATTTTTGTTTTAAATTAGAATATGTTAATGGATAGTTTTTGCTTTATCGCAGTGGCTTTTATAGTTTGGTATAACTTGTCTGTAGGTTTATGATTAGGTATGTTGTTTAGACGACAATCGTTAGCTACCTGCATGTTTTCAGGTTGACGATACCAAACCATTTGCAGTCCGGCACAAAAGTTGCCGACGGTGTAGAAGGTTGTAAGGATGGTGTTTTGGACGTGGAAACCGATGAAACCGTGAGTATACAAAGGGATTGTTTTTTACTTTGCCACAAGATGAAGTTCAACTGAAAAAAGGTTTTCTAAAGCCTTCGGTTGAACTCATACGCGAAGTGAATATATTAACCGTAAAATTGCATAAACTGGCTTATTTTGCTGTCAAAATGAGTGAAAATAAATAGAATTTAACCTTTTTCAAGTTCTGTAATGAAGAAATGACGAAAAGTTAATTTTTGTCTAACTCAGCGATCCGTTTAGGGTTTTCAAGCCGAAAACGTTAGAATGCCAAATATCTTGAATTTAAATGATAATTAATATTGCTGTTAAAATTAATTATGGGAATAAAAAATGTAGCAGAACTTCTGTTATTTGTATAGCGGAGACAGAAAGCGGACATGTAAAACAGTCTTCTTCGGGTGCCCTCTATACACACTGCACAGTATCCGGTTTCCAGCTTTTTTGAAGTGATTTATATTTGATTCAGCAACGTTGATCGGGCCGGTAGATAAGAGGGGGCGAGGGGGGGGGCAGGGTTAACTGACCCCCCTCCGGAAAAACTGAGAGCCCTCTGGAAAGTTTTCAACCTTGCTTGTAAGTCTGTCCCTCTTGAAATATTTTTAGGCCTTCCCCCTTTAGCAAGATGAGCTGGCTACAAACTTTCAACCGGGCTTGGTCTGTAGTTTAAAGAATATAAGCTTGATATTTTGGTAGGAATCGTATAATACAGAACAATGTTTGTACTTTAAAAAGGCGTCTATACTGATGCTAAAATAGCGTTTTGACAAACATTAAAAGCGTTTACTGAATATCGTTTTGCTACACAAGCAACTTGTTTTATAGTTATTCCGCTTAAAAAATCGAATAGAATGATTTTTGTAAAAGGCGTTTAAAGCAACGTTTTTGACCGATTGCTTAGCTCGCATGTAAAACCTGTAACTTTGGGCTTTCTTATTTATCTTTGCAACCAGTTTTCTATCAGATGCAGCTATAAATTTACAGAAACGTCAAACCAGTCGAGAATACGACCATCCAATGTCCGCGTTAGCAGCCGGTTCATCAACTTCTCCAAACCCCAACGGTGGCGAGTTTAACGAGCCGTCAGAACCGGCACAGGGTCAACATAGTCATTCCTCATCATCTAGCTCTATCGATAACGATCTATCGGTCAGTATGACAACGGCAACTGATTTGACGTTAGCGACGGTTTCAAGAATGCGAGAAATTCTCGCTGGACAATGCTCTGAAGACAGCTCACAGCTTGTACGGAATGGGCAAGAGCCTGCTGGACACGAATCACCAACTTCCAGTAGCTCCAGTGATGGAGTACGGCAACCGTTGCCACCAGCATCGCCTGAATATTACTCTGCTCCTTCTTCTACTAAGTGCTAAATGACCGATACTCAATTTTAAAATTGCTTTACAGAATTGCTGAGTAGAAAAATGTGGCTGGGAACACTGTTAGGCCGGGCTTATACGTTGGTGGAATATGATGCTTCTATTTTAGAAAAGTTACTGATGTGGCATTAGACAAAAATTGCTGTCTGGGTGTAACCGGATATTTGTTTTCGTTTCTGGTAAAAATATATGTCCGTTTTCATTGTGGTAAACAGAAATACCAGAAATTCCGTTGCGTTTTTTCACAGTTAATTGTAAAGATAACATAAATCATTCAATTTTTTAATTCGGATATACCGCAATGGTTCAATTGGAAATAAAATCACATAATTCATTGAAAATTTTAAAAATTTCAAGTGCCTCAGTTAATTTTTTCTTCGAAATTTTAGAAATGCCAATGAATAGTAGCATAGTATAAACGGTTTTAATTGGTAAAAATGAAACATCTTCTAAAATTTAACGCTTCAATATCTGTTTTTGTTTTCTTTATGCTATCACTATCCGTTTTCGTTATTTTTACTATCCGTTTACACCCTGACATTTACACCTACTGTGTTTGGTTCCGAACGTTTTGTGAGATAATTGAGTGATTGGCTTTAATATAACTTATATCTTAACAAGTGATGCATTTAATATTAAATAGTTTAAATGTAAAAAATGCCTATAACCACGGACAATCACAACACTAAAACTATTAGGATCTTAGTTCCATGGTTAACGCAGCGAACCGTGCTGGCGGAACCCAAATGGATGATCATACGCAGCCTCAGGGCCGTGTTTTTAAAAAGCCCTTGACAAGTATTTTAAAAGTGAACGTTTTGAATGAAAAAAATATTTTGGCCAGCTTATTTCATCTACCTTTTTGAAGCCCCGCAATACAAATCGGCCTTAGCATCCGGTTAAGGATTACGCTTATGACTGTCTACGGAATCAATGTTGTGCACAACCAGTGAATACCCGCGGATAAACGCGGGCTGGGTAGGGTACAAATTTCAAAGCGAGGGTAAAAATTGATGATTGTTTACTCACCTAGAATTTGGGACGCAAAAGACACGCATGTCAGGTTTCTGTGTTTTCAATGCGTTACATCAACAGGAGGTCTGCCTATGACGGCGGCCGCCGAACATTGACTTTCGCCTCCGGAGGAATTTTTTGTTTCATCTCGTCTTATGAATTTCCATTTTCTGGTCACCGTAATTGATTGGTCCTCCGCTACAATTATCCAGTCCACATCACAACAATGAGTTCTCCGCAACTCCGATGGCCAAGTGTACGGATGCGCCCGTCGCTTACACTCGAAATATCACTACCCCTTGTACTTCTGAGTAATTTTAAAAATTTGAGTTTACGCATATTTCTAAAAAGAATCTTAAGATTAACTTTTGACAACACTTCGAAAAATTCATTGAAATGTAGTACAATTTGGACATTATTTTCGCTGCTTATGTTTCTCACCGCTAACTCATATTCCGGCAAAATCTTGTGGGGCCTCATAAAGTATTTTTGATCTTCGGTTGCTCCTCTGCCAGCCACTATGGCGTAACCACCGGCCAGACGATTATGCATTAAGTATCAATTTACTATGGAAAAACGACCGCTTTTCATGAAGATAAATGATAAAATAGTTATGGGTAAAGGTACGTCACGTGTGACACAACTTTGCACGGGGTACATATACATTCTACGTGTAAAGCACGGACTAAGTACAAAAATGGTCACCCACTTACATCCATGTACGGACCCGGTGTTTTGCAGTAAGTTTTCACTAAGTTTCTCGCTACAAATTTGGTAAATTATAACTCTATTTTGACTAAACAACTAAAGTTGCTACAGGCACTGATGGTGCCATGGTAAAAACAATTTCGTGTTTGTGTGTTCACCTGAATTTAAATCTTAATATACTGTTTAATACGATTATTCATACATGAAACTATTTACAACAAATATACCTAATTTAACATTTGGGCGAGTTTCGTGAATTTGAAATAAAAATACTGAAAGTCGAAATGTAGTGAAAAGTTTTATTTCAACTCTTAAAGTTACCATTATTAGCGTAGTTTAAACTATAATTCAATACAAAGCAATATAGTTTGCTGCATACAATTTGGTTTCTTTGCAACATTTGTGCAATATTATTTTCGCTTCGGCTCAAGGGCATTTAACTTTAGTAAATGTTTTCGAAGCGACTGTCCCGAGTGATAAATATTTGTTCAAGAAGACAACATGAGTTAATTGTAAGACCTGCAATAAACCTATATTGACCATCAGAATAGGAATTTCGATGGCATGTACGTACTATACTATCTGTCAATATGGCTGTATTCAAGGTACAACCGGAGGCTGCTTCTGGTTCCGGCACAAAATCGACGTCCAGTTTGTGTTCTTCGGTAGAATTTTTGTCGGAACTTCCGGCATGTGGTTAAATTTTTCGTATTTTTTCCTAAATTTTGCTGTTTCGTGAGTTCTTCAGCTTCGGCTTTGGTAGAATTTTTCCGGATGTTCCGGGACATAGTAAATTTTTTATATATTTTTGCAAAATTTGTGGCCTTCCATGAGTTTGTTATTAGTTTGATGCAACACGAAGCCTGAACCTAAGCCTAAGCGAAGATTCGTCTAAGTTAAGCTACATCGCGAGGAAAATAGTCCGTTACTCATCCATACATGGGTCAAGCAATAGTTTTATGGCAATATTTCACAAATTTACTGTTACAATAAGCAAATTTAACATAATTTTATTACGTAATGTTGCTTCATATCCAGCTCTGGCAAAATTTATTGACCGTTGGCTCCGGTTTTTTCACATCCGGTTTGTCTATGCTGTATACCACCAGGGTTCCGTTTCCTAACCAAATCTATATGGCAGTAAAGTTTTGTAATAGTGCAATTAATGAGTTGTATTAAACTGAATTTCCAAACCCCAATTATTATCTTTTATTTTAAAATGTTAAACTAACATTTTATCGAAATATAAGTTTCGCATTTTTGCGTTAATGTGTAGTGGGATAACATCGCGTCAGTGCACTGAATGAGAAGTTAGAAATGAAGTATTTGCTCAAGCAATATTATACAATTATTAATTATTCGAATTTAAGTGTATGGTTTGCAAAAATCACCTCTTTCATCGAAACCATTTCTTACTAAATAAATATATGTCAAATTTCAGGTTCAAAGATTTAGAACCTGAGATGACCGTAAGATCTTCTACAACTAATTGTTTTTCAATGATCACTCTTCGTTTCAATCATGTCTTGAACAAATCCCGAACCAAAAATAGGTTTCAAACCGTTCGTTTTAGGCTTTGGCTTTGAATCAAGGCATAAACGTCCAAATTTCAGCATGCCGACTGGTTCTATTCCTGGGCTACTATTGGTTTGCCTAAACATTTTTATAGTCAAAAAATTTAACATAAATTAAATTTTAACATTAATGCGTATTTTGTAAGACAATGATACACAATTCTGCAACATATGCTTCGTTTGTATTCAGTGTCACTGCAATTATCGGTTGCGCAGTTTTACTGTCAGTAGTCCAGCAACATGTGAACAATGTTTTGCGCGATTTTGACGCTGAATTTTTACTGTTTGAGGTATGCTCAAAAGTTTACCGCTGGGTTTTTCGCTATTGTACCACTTTCCTTCACATTTAAGATTAATGCTTAGGCTTAAAAGTTTCTGGCTTAGGTAAATTCAACGGCAACGGTTTAGATTTAGGCTAAAGAAGCCGTTTTCAAACCTACGTCAGATCCTAAGCCCGCGTCCACGCATGGGAGAATGTGAGTTTTAGCTCAGTAGAAACTTTTCCGAAACCTAAGCCTGACCTTAAACCTGAGCATAAACCAGGAGGAAAGTTAGAACTAGAATAGTTAGAACTAGAATAAATTAAATCTTGACAAAATTTTCATTTATCTCTTTATGGATTAAAGAGTAGAACTGTGTTCCAACGCTAAAACGAATTTCAAACGAAACCTGCAGTCTATATTATTTTACATATCAGTGATTTTCAAAGGTTAAGCCAAATTAATTCATCATCGCAAGATAAAATTGTAGTCTCTATTTTGCGTGAAATACTAAAAGTAGAATTGCATGTTTATTGTTCAATGAGACATCGCTTGTCACCTAATTTTCATTTAAATTTCATTGTTTGAACGTCACATAAAGATGTAGTTTTCAAACTTTGGCTCATGTAAAGATCAGGGGGCGGGGCGGGGCCCCTGTTCTAGACATTGGCTCAAACTTTCACAAAACTCAACCTGCCTCCAGGCGGGCCCGTAGCCAAGGGGAGGGGGGCACGGAACCCCCAATAAAAATTTTAGCCCCACTTATAAAATTTTCAACCTTGCTTGCCAGTCATTGAAATCCCTTGAACGCCCCTTTTGCAAAATTTTTAGCTCCCCTAGTAAGGTGAGCTGGCTACGGGCCTGTCTCCAGAGTTTTGAGTTTTGGCCGATTGCCGCCTTTATGACTAAATCCGCTTGTATATTTATAAGACGTGTCTTAAAATGTTTTACAACTTATTGTTTTGTTATAAAATAGACACAAATGGAAGACGTCCTTACTCGGGTGGATTCAGTTAAAATCAACCAACAAGCTCCAAGGTACAAACGGCAGTATAATGGCGTTTGTAGTAAGTTTCTACCGTTATTCTTTTGAGATATTTTCAAACTAATTGAAACTGATTCCAATGTATAGAACAAGGCCGTAACAGTAGTATTAGAATATTTGTATTGAACAGGGTCGTAACAGTAGTATTGGCATATTTGTATTAAACAGGGTCGTAACCGTATCGTAAGCATACTCCTAAGTCTAAGTCTAAGCTTACGCAAAAATTATTCTAAAGCTTAAGTTTACTGAATTACAGTTTCGCAGAAAAACGCTCCGCTTCTGAGCTTTAGATTAGCCAAAACAAATAACTTCGTGGCATTCTTGCAGCAGTACCGTTCCGCTTAAAAGACACACTTAAAACGCTAACTATTGAAATAAACATCGGTACTTACTTGAAATGATACCCGCAGCCAGCTCATCTTGCCCGGGGGTTAAACATACATCAGGATGGACATGCAAGGGTTTTCGATGACAAACAAGTAACGGCCAATGTTACTTTTAGAGCCGTAACAGTAGATTAAGCGTATTCCTAAGCCTAATACTAAGCCTAAGCAAAAATGTAGTCTAGAATGTAAGCATACTCGTTTAGGGACCCACCATAAACCGGGACGGCTCTAAAAGTAACATGGACCCAAGTAATGGTGTAAATTTTAGGGGGGATGAAGCCCGCACCACCCCTCTTGTCACTGGCTCGACTAGAATTAAATTTGAGGTTAATTCGAGAAGCTAAAACCAGACGTGTCAAATTCAAATTACAACATTCGAACAAATTATGATTTTATTTATGTTTTATGATATGGATGGATGTTTTTGTTTATAATTTTTATGATGCAATGAAAATGCAAGATGTCCAAGCGGGCCAAGAGGTCGAACAGGCATGGCAGGCTTACGAGGATATCCAGGTAGGCCCGGACGGCCCGGCAATCCTGGTGGACCTGGCATCTACGGAACCGGACCGATTGATGCGCGACAACGTTGCAGAAGGTGTCCGAGTGGTCCACCTGGACGGCCAGGTGCTACTGGTCCGCCTGGACCTGAGGTAGGCATATAAAATTACAAAATGTTCCTAGAACAAAAATTAATTTCTGTTTTCAATATTGCTGATTTTTTTCTGAAATAATCTTTTTTCTGTACTTTTGGCCGTGCTGGCTGGATGGACACAGAAAATTTCATAGAAGCTGACCCATAGCTAACCCAACGCGCAAAGAGCCTAACCGAACAATTTCCAGTAGGAACATGTAAGGATTTTAGGTAAATTACAAGCGAGGTTGAAACTTTACTTGGGGAATATAATTGCTAAGAGGCATTGTTGTGTGGACTGAGCCCGCCTTCCGTCTCTGGGCTTTGGCTACGTGCCCACGTCAAACTCTCAGCATTTAGCAATATAACTATATATGCATGAACCTGCAACTCCGCAGATAGATTTTCAACAACAATTGCTATAAAAGCTCGGATTTTATACAAATGGCAAGTAGAATGAAAAAAATTTATAAGGGAGCGAAACAATTCTTGCATCCCACAGTTCTTTGCGAGCTGTAGGAAACTTTTTCGGCTAGGAGAGACAAAGCTATCCGTAGGTGTGACCTGTACTTCTTCCTTCCTTTCTAGTTCGTCTCGACCGCGTTATGCCGGCCTGGTTTCACAACGAAATTACGCCAATCTTAGTTTTAGGGCCGTAACAGTAGATTAATCATATTCCTAAGCATATCACAACAAATCGTCGCACGACATACTGGCAACTTGTAATCCAAAATTTTATCGACTCATCCGTACGTCGTCTATCATTTTACTTTGTTTAGGTTTAGTTTTAGGTTTACCCTTAGAATAATACTTAGATGTATTCATAGGCTTTAGGAAAATTTTGGACGACAAGTAGTCGGCTGGCGAAATGTCGTAAATTCATTCCTAAGCCTGCGCCTAAGCTTTGAAAAAAGTGTAAACCTAAGCCAAACGGTGGCGCTATACCTGTTGCGCAGCTCCGATTGGCGTCGTGCGTGACTTTCCGTCACCATACGATATCGCACGTAAATAATTTGTGTACGATACCACACGGTGACGCACGGTGACGGGCAGCGCCATACGGGTGACGGACAATGCCTGACGGCGCGGTACAACGTATAGCGCAAGCCTGAGCAAAAATTGTTGTCTAAGTCTAAGCTTACGCTTTTACAGTCGTGCCAGAAACCAAGACGGTACTAAAAGAAACAGACCTTAAAATTATATTACGAAAACATTGCAGGATGTCGACAGTTACAGAGTGTATCTGGTGTAATATTTGTTCTGCCGATTCGAATGCGTAGTACAAAATTTGTAACATTTGCAGGGCTTAAATGGAGTTCTTGGAGCACGCGGATTAGACGGCCTTCCAGGCCGCCCTGGTCCACGTGGTGAACCCGGGCCCACCGGTCGTGAAGGAAGCCAAGGTGATCCTGGCCCGAAAGGTCGGCCGGGTGCAGATGGAACTCGTGGATTAAAAGGACCGCCAGGCCCTGCTGGTAAGTCTGCCGACTTCGAATAATGATTGTTCTGACAATAAATAAGGCGCCACTTAAAATTTATATTTGCACCTAAAAATATAGGTTAAGGCAACGAATTTGTAAAGTACACGTAGATTATTTTTAACAATGCTTATTGGCGAAAGCTAAAGCCTAAACCTAAGCTTAAGCCTAAGCCTGACCGATGCTTGAATAAAAGCAGAAGTAGAGCAAAAACGATTTCGTATTTTAGACAACATTTAGAAAACTTTTTAGCAAAATTAGTTATTTCAAAACTATCGCTTTTAGGTTCACGTGGTCGTCCTGGCAGCACCGGCGAACCTGGTCCTTTAGGCAGTCCTGGCAAATTAGGTGACAACGGCGAACGTGGCAATCCTGGACCGTCTGGTTTTCCTGGACCAGATGGTGAGTCAGGATCGCGTGGTCGACCGGGGTTCAAAGGGGCACCAGGACGAGATGGAGGCTACTGTAGCTGTCCGCCAAGAACCTCTACTGGTCAAGGTAGGCCATCTGAATACCCAGGCAGGGGTTCTGTATCAAACCGGTACGAAAATGTCAATAATCCGAGAGTGTCATATCCGAGAAGCCGATTCTATGGGCAACAATTTCAACAACAAGTAGTGACGCAGCAGCGGAGACCATCTTACGGTATCTTGACCCGGCCACATTCGCAAACCGGGTGAAACTGATAAAACGTTTACGTAAAAGCTACGGCCCATGTTAGCTATCGAGGCTTGCCTACAAAGCTAAAACCTAATCTAACCTTTAACCTAAGACTAAACCTAAGCCCTTAGCCAAAGCATAAAAGCAATCTTAACCATAAGTATAAAATCCTAAGCTTCGCATCCTCTATCTCCATGTATCCCAACGTTAGTCCCCTATAATTAACATGGAGCAAAAAGATTGTGTTTGAAGTATATTCACGCTTAGGTGTTAGATCAGCAAACAGCGCATTCTGAAATACGTTCGCACTTTTCACTACGGCAAATCAAATGTGAAAAATTTGTTGAAGCTCACTTTTTCAACTGATTCGAAAACTATTTACTATACGTATCACCATGTGTTGATAGGTGGTAC
This sequence comes from Enoplolaimus lenunculus, assembly GCA_030248215.1. Classification (NCBI taxonomy): domain Eukaryota; kingdom Metazoa; phylum Nematoda; class Enoplea; order Enoplida; family Thoracostomopsidae; genus Enoplolaimus; species Enoplolaimus lenunculus. Next base: position 148,840 of record JASANG010001574.1, on the reverse strand, counting down.
AAATTTTGAGAATACGGGTTTTAAGGTTACTTTATTGCAGTCCCGCAAAAAACGTCCCTCCCTACATCTTTACATTGGCCATCGGCTTTGAATATTTCTACATTTTTATAAGTCGGTCATAGTCTCTATCCAAAAGCTTTCTGGTATCCTGAGCATTGATGTTTGAGAACACTATATTAATGCATGTGGATGTTAGATTTTTTGTAACTTCACGGTTCCCCGCTGAGGAACCAAGTCCTTAGCCAGCTCAACGAGCTGTGGAAGGGCAACAACTTCTTGCAAAACATATTTCCTTCTGAAAATGTGGCACTGTAAAGCTAAGAAGTATTTGTACAGATTCTGTGAGTCGCTCCGTCAATTTTTTGCGATGCTGTTTAAAAAAGTAACACGCAGACTGTAAAATAGTAAGAGAGAAAAGGTACACATATAGTGCCCTTGTCGGCGTCACCACGCCATGGCCAATATTTGTTCGGCAAGCATGTAAAGATTTGCGTGTTAAGAAAATTTTACTTTCCGTTCGAAAATCTTTTTGCTTCTCCTATCAAAAAGAGGTCGAGTCAAAACTGCCGCTCGCTATTAAAAGCGAAAAAAACCAAAATGTCAGAAACGCCGATGAAAAATGGATTATTATTAAGAACCGATGGGTCCTAAGCAGAAGTCGAACCTGGTTGTTTTTTCCTGATTCGTCAAGAAACATGTAAAAAACTAATTTTACTTTGATAAAACATTTTTACACATAAAAATGCCTTGTATACTGTTACATTGTTAAATTTTTAAGACTAAATAACTCTGGAATGTCTAAACGTTAATAGTCTTAAAAAGATTAGAAATTCGTGTTTAAGATAATTTACTATTGCAAATTTATGACAGAACTTTAGTTATCTTTATATTCAAAAACTAATTTTTCGAGTTTTAACGGACGTAAAAGGAGTTAATCTGTTTTAATTCTTGCAAATGTATACAAGTAATCGTAATTTAAGGGTATATCGGATTGAGCTCATACTACCGAAACCTAAAGTCTACATCTTGGAAGTATGTTAGGTTGCAAAATATGGGTTTTTGGTTGAGCTTCAGGTTTCTATCTTATTCAAGGCGTCTTAGTAGAATCTTAACGTCTGTAGTTCCAGGCACCTTTATGTGGAGTCTTTAGCAAGACGTAATTGTCTAAAATTCTAAACAATTTATCTTAAATATCAAGCAATTTGTTTTATGTGACCGTTAGGTCTGCAAGACGCATCAAAAACGTCATCAAACAAGGACTGGCAGCGTAACTGTTTCAATAAATACGAACACCAATTGACTCTGAATCAAAGAAAATTTTTTCCTTTGCTGAAGTTGAACTCTGAGCCTCGGTATAAACTGTGCGTTTCCTTTTCCGATCACTGAAACTAAATCTGTATTAACATCATTACAATGTCAAAGACAGGTTATATACAGATAGAAACATAACGTTTTGTTTATTTGATAGCAAACAACAACAAATACGTTGTTAACGCGGATACTCCGCATGTGACCGGAAGTGTTACTAGCCATGCAAACGCGATACCACCAAACGTCTTCCACGACACCCCTCTTCGAGCTCCCAACCATCCCACAGCGACAACTGCGCCAATCAGGCAATGAGTCGTTGAAACCGGAATGCCAAGTTTCGAACAAAACAGTACTGTAAACGCTGTACCGATTTGCATACTGAAGCCACTAAAAATTTAAATTTTACGATAATGCAAGCACTAAATGTTGCGAATTAGGGCGATCTTGCAAATACACAGAAATAAATATTTTTAATGAATAAAATAGATTTTAATACAATCCAATTCTATTGGAGTCCTGCAGAACAACAGTACGGCTCTCAAATTAACATGGCCGAATTGCCATCTACAAGAACGGGGTAAGCCTCACCGAGCTCCCCATAGTTACAGCGATTGCGAAGTCTAGTAATATATCTAAAACAAACATACGTTGCTGGTGTAATTGTGGTGATATCTTTACCAACGGTTTTGATTACTCTGTGTCCCAGCGCCCAGAGACCAATTATCATTGTTGCAGCACCGTAAACTATGAGTCCTAAAATTAAGCATAAGTTTATTTGCGTAAATGCAGTCTGTAGACACAATAAACAAATTTGGTTTCAAAGTTGATTAAAATTCAATTTAAACTTACCTTCAATTTGGCCGTCCAGTTCGGGATTTTCCGACAACGCATATCCTGTGCGATAGGTTACCCAAAGGGCTACAAGGGGACCAACGGCATTCCTAAAACATAATATCAGGAGTGTAAACGAACAGTATAAATAAAAGAAACAGAAACGTATAGTGATCAAGATAACTGACACGGAAACGAATAACGGATATTTGAGGTAAAAAAATCAAAGATCTTATCTTTTTCAGCCAATGCTATGGATGCGTGCAAATGTTCAAATTGCTTTCTACGAAATTTGAAAAAAACGCGGATACGTCGAAATTTTTAACACTGAATGAATTTCGAAATTTTTATTTCATTTCAAACAATTGCAGCACATTTGTAATGAAAAATTGCCTGATATGAACATGATTCAGAACTAATTTTACTGTTTTGAGGGAACACGCTTTTACATTTGAATGCCGTTATTTAACAAGTAGCTAATACATTTAGAAAAGCAGATTTAATTGAAATTCGTTAAATGATTCGACAGTAAATCGTGGTAATTGTTGCTTTCATGTGCACTCTTTTCCCATTCGTTAGCAACATAGTAGTAATAGATCGACGTAACTTTATACTTTAGCAAATAAAACATACTAAATAAAGTTGGTAGATACTATCACAACGCCCGTACCTAAATATGCCCTGCCTAAATAAAGAAGGAGGTTGAACCAAAACGCTACGCCCGGTAGTACATTTTTTACCATACAACTTTAATGCTAAGTTACACACTTTAGTAACAATAATCGTCAAATAGCAACGATTTCTTTGATTAAAACTTACGCCGTATCATTTGATCCATGGCTAAAACTGAGAAACACCGATGACAACACTTGAAGAGATCCAAAATTTGCAGATGCAGATTCCGGTTCTGGAGATGGTTGAAAGACGTCGTATATCTAAGAAAAAAATTCAGTTTAAGCCTAAGCCTAAAATATTAGCTCAATGTTAAACAAAAGCCAAGCCTAAGCTTCCTAGTCTCTAAGTACCACAGTCTTATCTGACAGTGGACATCCTCTATAATTACCATGGATGCTTCGATCGATACTCTCAGTTCATGTAATTGTATAGTAGCGCACCAAGCTAATTGTGAGAGCATCGCAACTTGGATCGTTAGTGTTAGCTAAAGCCTGACGGTTATCTCCTAGCGATCAACGACAAAACTGACCTGAGGGGCAGATCTTTTGTGGACCAAATATATTTCTAGTTTTACAGTGCACGCGGTAGCAGCAGGGTACAACCGGAGGTCTGCCTCCGGTTATGGCAGAAAATCGACCTCCGGCTCTGGCTCTAGTAGAATTTCTGGCGAAGGTTCGGCAATTTTAGTAGTGAAATTTTGCAGTTTTACACAATTTTGTTTGCTTGTTTCGTTTCGTTTTAACTTTTGGTACAATTTGGAGGCCCAAATTGCGTTAAAGCACCTTGTCAAATTAAACATCTTCTTTAACTACCTAATTTCGCCTCAATTTCCGCTTCATCTCCGGCTCGGACGCCGGCAATTTTCGTTCATCTCCGACTCCGGTTCTGGCTTAGAAAATTTTCACTTCTTATTGCATCCTGTGCAGCAACTAATTTCGTATATATGCAAATAAACACAAATGAGCAAACCTACGGCCCATAACTGGCGGTTGAAAAAATGATTACACAATAACCAAGATTTTTTCATTGCACAAAGTCCGACCGGCCCGTCGCAACATTCGTCAGGTATGGCAGATGACAAGTCTTTCCCTGAACTAAGAAAATATACCCGCTTTAACCCTTTCTCACATGAATATTTTCTATTTCCCCTGAGACCTACTGCTAGGATTCGAACTCCAGTGACTGGAGTGGGAGGCGAATACCATCACCACTCAGATATAGGAGCTTGACGCTCGAGCCCGAGGGGGCTCTCACGTCTTGTGGTGATTTAGTACTGTGTATACGTGTTGCAATTGTTAAACACGGTGCGATATATACTATTTAACATATATATACTGCGCTAAGTTGCCTAGAGGCAACTCAATGTGAGAAGGGGTTAAACACGTTACCCTCTGTCGACAGCTAAGCTTGTTTTCGCTTTTAGCTGGTAGCTGCTGGTAATCGTTCAACAGATCATCAGGACATTTGTAGAACGATGAATTTATGATTAACGGAACGGCACTTCCGCAAACGGGTCGCAGTGTATCTGAGTTTTCCAAAGCTTCTCGATAAGAATCGCGACGTGGATGCTAAAATGAACAATGAAAAATACTTAGCTAGCTTTATCAACGAAATACAAAATGTATAAACTTAAAACTGACTTTAAAAAGTACTAGTAATCCGTAGTTGCACACATGTGCAACTTACCTATTATACTGAGTTTTGGCATATGTTCAAAAGTTTGTTAGAATGTTGCCCAAAGTACGTATGTGGGGCGTTCTAGCTTTAATATATAGATATACTATTGATTGAGCTTGTTTACTGTGCTTTGAGTAAGGTAGCTTTCTATTGTTTTGCCAAGTATACTGCCTGTAATCAGCCTTTTTGAAGATCCTCAATATATTTTGTTTTTATCCTCCGCTGCAAGAATTATGCCGAAACAGTAATAATGAGCATAGGGTATAAAGTTTACGTTAAATTTATTGCAGATAAAAAGTTAGTTGATAGTAAACAAATTTTTATTCCAAAATTGTCAAACCTGAGATAAATCGAAGCTCTCGAATTTCGAGTACTCGTGCAGGTGTGGATCGTTTATGTTGTACCTTTCTTGCTCTAAAACGTTCGAAAACTATGATTTTAAACAGGCATTCACAATCGTTTGTAACATTGGTAGTTTGTCGGCGAAGAGTCGTTTCATGTCAAAATTTAGCAAGAAAATATTCAAATATTTTACGCAAACCATAAATTTCAATATTCAGAAGTGTCAAGAAATACGATTTAATTATTTTTAAATATATAGTGGCGGATTCATATGGGATCCGGATCAGCCCTGCCGATCTGGCAATTTCGCAATGCAAATGGTTCGTTTCAAGCTCAGAATAGGTTTTTAAACCATATAGGTGAAAACTACGGCGGAATAGCTGAATAGTTTAAAGTATGAGCCTTCGCCAAAATTGGGAAATTTTAAAATGCCAAAAATTTGCTAAAATTCAGTTGAAACCAGCAAAATTCCTGAACGCAAAACCTATTTTTCCCATAAATAAAAAGTAGGGATCAATGCTCTGTGGTGTAGTTTGCCAGTAGGTTGTGTTTGAAAATATGATACAGTGTTTTGGCGGCGACAAACTAATTAATTTGTAACTGATACGAAATTTATGCATAGTTGTAGACCGCTTGCCAAAGCTACTAACTGATGATATGTGCTATACACAGCTGAGAATAGTCCACCACTCAAAATGTTTGTAGTTTTTGAAACATGAAATATTAATCCCACGTTATGCTTGGTTCGTTCTGCACATAAAACGTTCTAACGACTTTTAGATTCTCCAATATATCCGTCAAGCGATACCAAAATATGCTATAACGTCCGCTGAGATAGCCTTAGCTAATAGCGGACGGTGTATAGTTTCGCGGAAACTGTGTCCGCAAACGAATAACGTATATTATTGGTCTGGCTTTACACGAGCATAGAAAACATAATGTTTATGTCCGTACTAGTTATCGCCGTACTCTCTATAGTGTCCGGAAAACGGAAATGATGAGGACATTTTTTGTGCAAGCCGAACCAGCGGTAATAACATGGGAATGACAAAATTTCATATGTCGTATAAACAACGTATAATTAATTACCTTTTGATTTGTTGTGTTTAGCTTGCAATCGTCGAACAAGGCATAAACGTACGCAAACAGCAGTTAGCGCTCCAATCGTAATGCTTGCAAGAAACACCATCCACCACGTTAGTCGGTCAAAATAGAGGTCTGAAATGTTAAATGTAACATGTTGAAAGGACACAGAAAAAATTTTGGCTCTCCGAGAACATTTGCAACATTGCTTGTAAGTCAACAAAAACTTTTGTCTGACTATTCTGAAATGGTTTTAGCCCCCCAAGCAAGGTGACCTAGTTACGAGTTTAATAGAAGATTTTTGCGGTGATTTCCACTTTAAACAAGCATTTGCCAAAAGAAATCTTACAGCAGAGTAGTGTTATACTAAAATTTTTAGCATTTAAACAGTATTTGCAGCTGTGTGTGTAACCAATCAATAGTTGTACAGCAGGTAACATTTTTTCGTTTAGTGGACCTTTAGTTTGCGGTAACAACTCGCGAAACTAATTTTAAAATAAAAAATTTTAGCGCTATACTTTTAATTTGTCTTCATAACAACCGTATACAGGTAAAGATTTCATGAACATTTTAAAGATGATACTTGCATTTCGATCCGCCGTACACAATTGAAAACACGTTGACAAATACTGTAAATGCGTACAACCATGGCAGAATTGTAAGACTGCTTTCGAATGGATAGGTCTGAAATAACGCACTATTTTTTACTACTGGTAAGGCCAATGTAAAAAAATAGGGCGGAACAGTATTATAAGCATATTCCTAAGCCTAAGTCTAAGCCTAAGCCTAAGCCTAAGCCAAGCAAAACAATTAGTCTAATGCTTAAGCTTACTCTTTTCTAGTCCCACTGAAAAACGTTCCGCCCCTGAACTTTACATGGGCCACGGATAAAAATAAAATAATATTCATAATTTAAATGCAACAAAATAAATAAAAATTTTCAAATTTAATAAATCAAATATATCACCTTTAGTGTCAGAGACTAACATTGCACCACCGAAGTGCGCGTTTAAAAATAAGTAAACTATTGTCACTTACCGTATTTAATGCGAAAAACTTTATAACCAAGTAGAAGAACGTTGCAAATGCTCCGGCTAACACTGGAGATACAATCCAAGATGCCACTGAAACAAATAGAAATAAATGTAAACAAACATAGGTTTCGCTTTCCAGAAATGTTTACAGAAACTACCAGCTGATGGTAACTTTCCAAAATTGTTAACAAAAAATTATGTTAATTTTACGCGTTTATCAATTTTATTTCGACAGGTTCTTTCATTGCGAAGGGTCGTAATTCACGCCGTGCTCACGTGTTATCGAGCTTAAATTATTGTTTTCAAACACCTGTTCAGTTTAATTTGATGAATATACTGAACGTTAAAATATATTATAAATAATATTTGAAAATATATACAAGTACTTTAAACACAAAATTAGACGCAGAAACGTTTCCCTAAAACAGAAATTTGTTCAAATTGCCGGCTACAAAACAAAAACAGAAGCTTTTCTAGCATCAATAATGATTCAATAGCCCACAGCTTCTGGTTATACAAAGAATAGATGATTACGCAATAATCAAAGCGTGCAACTGGGTGGATTCTGAGTAGACAAGAATGTACCGAGCACATGTTGCGTTTTTGGTCTACCCCACCTATATTTAGGGAAAGTACGTCCCTTTAATACTTTGAATTTTAGCTTTATGTCGCTCCGATTATATTGTCAACTGGTAGTCGTATGTCTTACTGCGTGGTTTAAGCGGTGACTTCCTCAATTGAGTGGGGTCGGGTAAACAATACAACACGCGATGGTAAATTTTGTACCGTTTGGAACCCCAGTAGTTGCACACTCTTATCGAAGAAGATCATCCACTCTTGGTTTTAAACTAATATGGGTAAACGTATAGAGTCATCTTGTTCATTTTCAACAATTTCCAACAACAAAGTAAACCAGTGAACTCTATTAAGTTTATAGCTAAATGCAAACATAGGTTCAAGTTAATATACCAATATTTGCAATAGTCCACCATTGTATTCCTTTTGCACCTCGCAGAACAAGCGAAAATCCAATCGTTGCACCAATTGTACTATGAGTTGTCGATACAGGCACAGTAAGCAGCGTAGCGGCGACCAACCAAAATCCGCAACCTATTACAATTAATGCGGCCTATGTATAAAACGGGGCCGGATCGTTTGCCGGACGGGCTATAATAGAGACAGTTTAAGTTTTAGACTAATTTTTTTGCTTAGGTTTAGGCTTAGGCTTAGGCTTAGGAATATGCTTATACTACTGTTCCGGCCCTGTTATATACATGGGCCGTTAATGCTAAGGTATGGTAGAGGTGGTACCTTATGGTTAGCAATTTTTTGTATTAAACTCAAAAAGTTATACTGTCGTGACCCGAATAAGAGGGGGGACTGATATTTATTTGGCTTCTCCAAAGGATACCCCCTCTTGTTATTCGGTTACAAACTGTTATTTATTTTTAACCCGCCCTTCGCCGTCCTTCGTTATTGATATATATTCGGTATTGCAACTATCCGTTAAATTAAACGTTTTTTGCGCTGCATCAAAAGCTTGAACGATAATACAAGGTTATACTTTGGAATGTTATTTTCAAAACTTAAGTACGCTTTAAGTTTCGAACTCAACTTTATTTGGTCCTGGAGTCATTTATGTGCCACAATTAGGAATAATTGTCATTTATGAACTTTTATTAGGGTTCAGTGACTCTATCCGTTTACGGACTCTTATTAACGATACGGACTCGTATGGATCGGGACTCAAAATGGGGACCCACACTCTTATTACCCCTCCCCCCCTTATTCGGGTCAATACAGTACATTATTAAATATTTTGCATAAATTCAAAATATTTTGATAATTGTGTGATATGAAAACATTGTTGTGCCGTCATATAATTCACATACAGCGTTATAGTTTGGCTTTTGGATTCATAATTTAATATACGATGAGCAGGTTTCCGTTAACTTCGTGTTTCCACACAAATGTTAAAATTTGGTAGACGGCAAACGTCTCTCTGTGTTACTATAACATTATTCCAGAACTTAAAGTCTTAAACCTAAACCTAAACCTATTTATTGATTCAGTTTTCGTGTGGGAAGTAAGCAAGTATATACTGCGACAGTTTTGCACATTTACGCATAAGTGTAGCAAGCGTAACAAACGTACGGCTGTTTTGAGATTTATCTGGCAAAACCGAGAAAAATTTTGACTTAGCCAATCACAGGCTACTGAAGCCAACAGTCAAGAAATAAACCTACAAAACAACATCAGACAGTATCACGACAATTCGTCGCCCGACAACTTGTACTCAAAAATCTTGTCAACTCGTCTTTTTGTTTCGTGTCATGGCCAATGTTACTTTTAGGACCATAACTGTACATTAAGCGTGTTCCTAAGCCTAAGCCTAATCTTAAGCCTAAGCCTAAGCATAAAATGTAGCCTGAAATGTAAGCCTACTCTTTTTACAGACCCACCAGAAACCGGGACGGCCCTAAAAGTAACATGGTCCCGGTAATTATGCTTAGGCTTCGGTTTAGGCTTAAGTAGCTATTGGACGGCAAACTATCTGGCGACAAGTTGTCGCCTATTCACATCAAAATGTACCGACGAGCGCAGCGAGCGCACCAATCATGAACGCAGCATCCGTATACGTTATACAATGCCATTCAAACGGACTCGGAGTGTCAACGTGGCTCATTTCGGGCTGATCTGAGCAATTTTTCACGCGCTCATAGTTGTGACTTGTTGGGTTCAGTTGAACGCTGACATCGTAAATTGCAACGTTAACGATGCCTTTTCGAAGTGTATCGGTCACTTGATAACCTAAACATATTAACAAATCAACTTTTGAGAAAACAATTTATCCCGAAAGTTATTTTCATTGGTTGACAGAAGCTATGAAATTACTTTCAAAACGGCCGCAAACATTGCACCGCATTGAAACTATCATTGGCAGTGCCACGGTATTTAGTACTCGCGAACACCGACCTATTCAAGTTTTAAACCGTAAGATTGCAGTTTTATGCAACTATCGGTTTGTCAATATTATTATTTCGGCTATATTTATATCTTATTTTATATATTTTTCGCAACTGAAACTGTGTGGTCGCCAAATTTTGTTAATTAACGATGCCAATACATATATACTTCAAAGAATGTTGAGTCACTTTGACTCTCTCTGAAATAGGCTTTGCTAGACTACGTAAACTGAGTCAAATTCGACTCCACCGCGGTTCATCGAGTCGATGACTCAGTTTATACAGTCCGGAAAAGCCTATTTCGAGAGAGTCAAATTGACTCACCATTTTTTGCAGTGCATATATGTAGAACGCGAATAACATTGGTTAAGGAACAAAAATATTTTATTTTAAAGCAATTTATTTAAATAGCAGGTTGCATATTTTACGAGCTTCGAATGTACTCGCCTAACAAAGCGGCTCCAGCAATTTCAAATATGGTCGCCAATATGTACGCTTGCCATAGCTTTAACACTTTGGCACCGACAGTTGGTCCGTAAGAATTTGCGCAATCATTTGCGCCCATTGCAAATCCTAAAATTTTAAAATTTCTTTATATTTCAAAAATTAACTTAAAAATGTTCACAACTAAATTTGAAATCTGGTGTTCTAATTTTGTCAATCAGAATGCTAGTTTTGGTTATAATTGTGAAATGCTAGAATGCTTGGTATCTATTTGTCATTAAATACCACTTTTAGAATATAGGAATAGTGCAGGCACAGCGGAGTGTCTCCAGAACATGGGGACTGACTCTTTGCTGACTAAAGCATTAAAAGTTTGACTATAAAATATCTAAACGGCTGATCTGATTTATCTGCTTTACGAAATCATGAAAACCATTTAAAGCTCTCTAGAATTGTGCAAACGTGCCAAATTCCGGACGTTTACTTTCATTCTGTTGAATGAATTGGTTTATCACTGCACATAAGTCAAGTCCATACGTCTTATTCTAATGAATGTTAAGAATTTAAAGCTGTTTAAACCTTTTTATCATCTTATTGTTGAGCGAACCCGTGACAGTATGCGACCTATTGTCGAAAATGACCGTTTTTCGTCTGCAGCCTCGACGGGATTGGCCACAAGGGCGCCCGAAGGAAATCTGTTGCAGGCACTGCGAAAGTTTTTGAGAGTCACTCACAAGTTAAAAGTTCAAAAATTATATATATACGCTCGAAAGAAGTCTTGCCAGTTTGTGATCAAGTTTGTGATTATTGTGAAAAATTGTAATTGCGTTCAAATTTAGTCAAGACAGAGTGATTTCAAACTAAAAATAGTACTGGGAAACCTTAGCGAAATTTTAATCACAATTTTAGATTTTAATATATCCAAATGTAAAATTCATAAATAAGCTAGTCGGAAAAAGTGAGTGAGCTATAATATTCCCCGAGCAAGGACTATATAGATATGTCGTAATTAAAATGAAAACAAAACTGATTAGGGATCAAAATAACAAAAACGGAAAAAGGATATTGATTAATAAAAGTTTCAAAGATGTTTCATTTTTCAACCAACCGGAAACGAAAACGAATATCCATGTAGAATTTTTCGAAATTTTGATATATCGGCAATAAACTTAGACTTGGGCCTACAGTAAGGTGTAGGCTTTAACTTTGTGGGGTGAAAAGGTACAAGGTCAGGTATTATTATTGTTTAGTATCAATTTCAAAGTAGAATGCAGCTCTAGGAAATGGGGATAGTAGTCTCGCGAAAAACTTAAATATCAGGTTGACACCGTGCGGAATGCCTTTAGGTCTGGTTTCGTTTGAACATTTGTAATTATTTAACAAAGAACCTACCAAGGACAAACGCAACCAAGAACCCGACGATAACAACCCACAGTAGCCCATCTTGCCATCCAATATTGTATATAATCGACATTAATAATCTTCTTTTATTTAACTCAAATTTTAGATTCAATATTTATTTACATTTTAGTTTTAAGCTTAAAAAATATATACGTTACTATTGAGTAAAAATATGAAATAAACTTTATTTATACAGAAAGTTTGTTAAAACTTTCAGCTCAAAGCCATGGATCTGAGTTAAAAAAACTAAATTTAGCCAATTTAAATACTCAATACAATTTTGTTATTAATTTAAACACGGTAACTATTGTTTTTGTCACCGCTACCGGGCGGTGACTCGTTTTTTCGTATGAGGCAGTTTTCAAAGGAATATGTGTTATAAATAGTTTGGAACGTTTTTTAACATCCTTGTTTTTCTTCTATATTCAGAAATATTAATATATAAGTTCTATGTTGCGCAATGTGCAACAATAATTATAATTGTTTTGTACCTACAAAATAATAATAGTTCTGGAGAGTTAGTTTCATTTGGATACCCTCGGTTGCATAGAATTCAGTCGTTCCTTCATGCAAAAAATAATGTATACCAAAACTATGCTCTACAATGCTTTAAAAATACTGTATATCCTGGCTTCGGAACACTGCCTCCTGCCACATAGGATCAGGCTAAAGGCTAAGGCTTAAGTTTATTAAAACGAATACATACGCCTGAGCTTAAGCCTAAATTTGGCTTAAAATATAGGGGAGCGTATACATGGGCGTATGAACGTTTTTGGTGAAAAATTAATTTCTAGAACGTCTGTATAAAGCAGTTTAAACTAAATACCTATCAAGCTGAAGAGGTACCCAAAATATGTATCAAAGGCGTTTCAACTTTAAGATTTAAAGGCTCAAAAAACGTAAGTCAAAGTAAAGTTTTGAAATTTTGTTACAATGCCATGTTAATTTTTAATTAAAAATTTAAAACATTGGCTTGCATACATCAAAATTTAAAATAGAAACACTTTGAAAAACTGCAAATACTTACATATAAAAGACATCGGTTATCTTGCATATGACAAACACCCAAATCCTTATCAGCCGCATATAATTCCTTAAACAAATAGTGACTAAGATCGCAACGCGTTGAATTTTCGCGTTTCAAACTTTGGTTTATTTAAACGGCTCATGTATAGATAGAACAGGCCGGATCGTTTTCCTGAGGAGTTATAATAGAGTCAGTTTAAGCTTTCGACTAATTTTTTTTACTTAGGCTTAGGTTTAGGCACATCTTTATGCTTGGGCTTAGGCTTTAGGCTTAGGCTTTAGAAATTGCTTATACTACTGTCCGGTCCTGTTGTATACATGGGCCATTTTAACAATTACAACACCAGCCGTTGAACGGTTCCATAATTTTGTCATAACGGCAGGCTAAGTTTGTTGAATAATCGAAATTTTTATGCATAATAACGCATAAATTTGCTATAAAATATTACGTACAATAAGATTACGTACAATTAATGTGACATTTCAATCAATCCCGTTTTTATTTTAAACCAATGCTTATAGGTAAATTACTATGATAAAATTGCAAACAAATTGCTGGAGTCACAATGTCGAATTTTGTAATTTCTTGCTTGTCTCGTTATAACACAGACATGATAATACTTAAACAACCAGCACAAGACAGATAGTTATATTTCAATCTAAATTTGTATTTTTACCTGTGAATATCATTTCTAAAGCACGATTCCTCATAAAAATAAACTAGCGTTTGATAGCCGTTTCTGTTTGCTCTTAAAACTAATATGCGTATATGTGAACTGATGACTACTAAATATTTCACCTGCTCCAAAAATCTCAGACCGGCTTCGTAGTTAATGGCTGGGTTTCCAAAATCTTACTTAAGTATTTACTTAAGTTATACTTAAAGTAAATACTTAACATTTTGAGCAAATAAAAATAAATGCCAGATTTGAGAAACGATCAAAACAAAAAACTGAAGTTTTGTTTTATATTAAGGAATATTAATTAGGCCTAGGCTTTTATGCTCGAACTGTTACTCTGTAATATTTCAAATTTAGTCAGTGAGTTAAGTATTTACTTAACTTAAGCACGCTTTTAAAAACGACAAAATGGCTAAGTAAATGATTAGCAGTTACTTTAAGTACTAAGTCATACGTAAAGTCGGATTTCAGAAACCTAGCCAATTGCGGTTATTTATAATTTTCAATAACTGTTTAGTATAAGATGTGTTTTAATTTCCTTTGGGTATTTTAATTTCTTAGCGGATTTAGGCTAACGTTTTCCTTGTGTTACTGTTTTGTTTTAGTTCCAAAGACTACATTTGGTAATTCTTTTAATTATCGATTAGAACAATTGCGTAACAGAATTAGTTTTTATGAACAGGTGGAGAACAAAGTCTGGAAAACTTAACCTTTTAGTTTTATATATATACATATATATATATATTTTTTCTTTAAAATATTGGAATATCCGGCTATACGTTGCCTTTTAATTTTACTATCCGTTTGACTTTGCTTTATGCAGTGTTCACAATAACTTTTCCCAGCCGCGCACCAAATACAGCAGATAGTTTTTTGAAAATATTAAGTTTTGGAAGGGAATTAAGTTTTAATGTTTTTATCAAAATTCACTCGCAAAGTTTTCATCAACTGGTACTCATTTGGCTTATAGTTAATCCCGTTTTATTGAATTGTATGAACGTATGCCTATGATTCAAATTGTTTTTGATCGTTCATAAAACTATAGATGGCTTCAAAGCTAGCTTGGATTGGCAGGAAAACTTGCTCAATTTCCGATGTTTTATCGAAAAGTTCTGGGTGTGATCTCTAGCAAACGTGAAATTATATGTTCTGCTTCGATCTCCATCGTTTGGCGTACGCGTTCGTTTATTTTAAAAACAGTCAGAAAAAAATTGCTCGACAAAAATGTTGCGTACAAATGTATGTCAAAGTAAATTCTGTTTCTAAATAAATTGTTTCTCTCAAATGTTTTATGTATATATCATTGTGCAAGATTTTTTTATTAACTAAAAAACTGAACTGGCTAACTTTTTGTTTTTGTTTACCGCAGTACCTAATCAATTTTCGTGCAAATGACCTCTCATCAGAAATTTTTTTGCGATAAAATGGTAAGGTTCCTACCTGACAATTTTGGCTCCTCAGAATATCCGCACATATATAGCGTAACGTAAAAATTGTGCTCAATAGCTTTTGCCAGCCCGCTCCGGTCAGAAATTTCTGGATCCACTCGTTGGCCAGTGTTACTTTTAGGGCCGTTCCGGTTTCTGGAGGGTCTGTAATAGAGTAGGCTTACATTCTAAACCACATTTTTGCTTAGGCTCAGGCTAAGGCTTACGCTTAGGCTTAGGAATACGCTTTTCCAACGCTGAGGCTTAGGCTTAGGAATACGCTTTTAGAACGCTTAGGCTTAGGCTTAGGCATACGTTTAATCTACTGTAACGGTCCTAAAAGTAACATTTTCTCTCCTTCATTAGCGCATATGCAATAAGCTGACATACTCACGATAAGGCTGTGGTGTTTTTAAACAGGCGAACACAAAACATATTGTTTTCAAACTAAAAATTGTACACTAATTCAAAAAATACTAATTCCTAAGAGACTGAAACTTACAATTTTGAGTTCTTTTTGCTTTGTAATTAGAGCATAGAACTATGTACTGCCAGATTCAAACGGCGGGAGCATTCCGATTTCAGGTCACCAACTCTAGTCAAACCGTAGATTTGGCATTTTTAGGCTTAGCAGTAAAATGTCATTTGGTTTCTCACTCGTGAGTTTTTTCCATTATTATTGTCGGTGACGCGATACTTATCGTACGTCACTATCTATCGCATTCGAGTACGATGCCGTACGCCGACGGACGATAAGAAACGGTGACGAATGACGTCAGAAAGCATTAAAAAATTTTAAAAAGAAAAACCTTATATATTGGGCGACCCCTTTTTCTGAAACATCTGGTTCCCCGAGTGAAACTGTGGCAGTGTTGCATGACGACATTTACGCACAAGTGAAAGAATAGAGAGGGGATATATCTTCTCTAAAAAATTTTAGAGTGCAGAAAAATCAAAATTTTAGCCTAATTTAGGGGGTGCAAAAGGTAAAAAAATTGTTTCATCGTAGTATACACCCACCCGAAACGGAATTCTGGCTGTACAAACAACAGTCACATTTTGATGTTTTACAGTTCAACACTTGACCAAATGTTCTACGGACCGCTGAAGTTTGGGCGTACTCTTAAGGCTTAATCAAAGGTTTCAGCAAACGATTAGGTTTTTTCGAAGGTAAACATTTTCCTAATCCTACGTCTAAGCGTAAATGTGGTGAAAGTGTGCAAAAGTATGGTGCTTTTGGTCAGAAGAGTAGCCAGGATTTCAGTTCGGGAGAATGTAACGTCATCTGAAAGAAGTTGTTTGCCTTTTGGGTTATTCTGAAGCATGCTAAAAGTGATTTTGTTTTTGTAGAATTATTGGGGGGATAGGTAGATCCCCTCCATCTCTCTCCGGCGAAGGTACGGCTTACGGGAACCCGAGAAATTTAATGAAAAGCAAGTTATATTACAGATCTCGATGCGTTGAGTTCAGCGGTGTCATTTTTAACGCTGCAGGGCTGTCTGTTTAAGTGATGGATCTTTAAATTTTAACTTTTTACCATATAAAATATGTACAACCGCCTACCAAATTTGAGCAATGACTATAAACCTGGTAAGTCTTTTATTTTACAAATATGTTAGTGAATGATCGATACTTCATTTTCAAATAGTTGCATGTTTGCACTGTAATTTCGAGGGTGATAACTATTGAACGGTTGTCGTGAAGCCATAAAAGTGGTACCGTTGAACTCAGCTCGTCGAGATCCATAAGATATATAAACCATTTTTCATTTAATTCCTAGAGACAGGGTGCAACCGAATATCCGTTTCCGGTGAAAATAGGTGTTTCCATTTCCAGTAAAAATCGGTGTCTGTTTCCATTTCCGTTATAGAAATTCCGAAAATTCTTTTATTTTTGACATTAAAACTAGTTAAAAATCACGTATATATTTCGCAATTTTTCATTATTAGTACAAATCACGTAAATATCTTTCAATTTTTTCACTACAAATGTGCTGAAATTATTGTTCCGTATGAAGCAAAAATTACGAAATTTATCCAAAATCTTAAAATTGCTTGCATAGTCTATTCTGTTTCTAAAATTTTACAAAACCCGGTGAATATTGGTATGCCTCAGAATTATTTTGGCACAAAAATATGCCATCTTCAAAACTTATATACTTCACTATCCGTTTTCGGTTATCGTTACTATCCATTCACACCCTGCTTAGAGGAATCCTGATCCTGTACCTTTGCCTACCTTCCCTGTTTTTTGTGTTTTTGCTTGTTAATCACCAATAGCTACAATTTGTCGTATGCTTAAATCCAATACGGCTTCTCTTTATAACCGCGTATAAGATAAAAATAGTAGATTCTGGTGTGTTTGTTTGTTCACTGTCCCGTTTGAACATTTCCCTTTTTTTTGTTTATCTGAAACTACATACATTTGTACAAACGAATGTTAGAGTACAGAGCAACTACGACAACGATATTGTTCTCTGTTTTCGCTTCAATTTTTTTTGTATTATTGCTATTAAAGCTCACCTCAAGGGTGTAGATTTTTCCGACATTAGATAACTTGTGTGTATATAGATTATGTGGCCCATGTTACTTTAAGGGGCGTCCAGGTTTCTGGTGGATCCATAGAAGAGTTGATTTAGATTCTAGATTACAATTTTTTGGTTAGGCTTTAGGCTTAGGCTTAGGCTTAGGCTTAGGCTTAGGCTTTGGCTTATGCTTAGGCTTAGGCGTAGGAACACATATTTGCAACGCTTAGGCTTAGGCTTAGGAATACGCTTAATCTACTGTTACGTCCCTTAAAGTAACATTGTCCGGTTGTATCCAGCTTCAAACCTGAACTATTTTGTTGAATTGACTTTTTTTTCGCACAGAGTATAATGTTATGAGCAACAGACGGAAAAACCTGTATGCACGCGAAATTTTCATTAGGCTTATAAACTAACGTAAAAAGCTGAGCTTTAAAATTTAACCTTTTCCCACGTGAAAATTTTCTATAAAATTCATGTTGAATCCAATTTCGCGCTGGCATTTGCGAATCCAGGCCTTTCAGTCCCGAATGGAAGCCGGGTACGGTCACTGCTTGCCGTCAAGCGGTATTACGCTTTATGGTGTGTGTGGTGCGGTTTTTTCGTCTTTTAGCGTAGTAATTGTTGCACAGAGAAATTGCTAATCGCACACTCAGTATTATGGTTGCGTGAACAATGGCAAACCAATTTTATCCAGTACCTAGTTTCCGTGGCACCCGTAACAAGTACACCAATCGTTACCTCTCCTGAAATTGTCTGGAACATCCGTTGTTGAAAAATTCATAACATTTAGAAAATTCTATGTCTAGCAAATTTTGCTTTCCCCTATGGCACCGTCATTAGGTTTCCCCACGCCACCATTACCCTAAACAGTTAAAAAACGCCATAGTTTCGAAAGAGGTTTGCTTCTCGCTTGTTTCGCTCGCGAATTTTCCATCACTGTTTTGCTTGCGTTCAATCTATGGTATCGATACATGTTTTTGGTACGTACTTCGTCAAACGAACCTACGTCTTATACGGAAATTAATGGCTCCCGGAAACGTGTCACTCATTTTAGTTTTAAATTTTCCGCAGGGGCTAGTAATCATTTTCTACCCTCGCTATCATTGCTCGTTTAATACGTATATTTCGAGGTTACACTGTCGATATGAAATGTTGACTACACCTCTGACTGTAATTCAAGGACGGTAACAACAATTATAATCACATTTGTTCACTCTCGTGAGAGACCGGGGCAAAAATTTATCCTCGGGTCCTGAGAAGCCTTGGTACCTTAAACATAAAGTTCTTTTCAGTAGGCTTGATGCTTAGTGAATGTTAAGTTACAATTAGTTTGAAATATGTTTGCTTGGATTTGCCCCGTTTTAAATATTGATCCGCGACTCCATGCCTTACCTCACCATCAATGCTAAGAGTTCCTAGCTGCGACGCTGGTTTCGACTTGGTAACGCGCTATAGTTTGCTGTAAACAAAACTGGTCAGTTAGCTTTTGCACTGATCTACTGATATTTTTCAACTTTTAACCCGAAAGGTTTATACGGTGTATACTCGAATAAAATTTGATTTTACCGTTGCATGGATTTTAAGCCAAATTATTTTTACTATAACGCTTGCGAGTGGTACTAACATAATTTATATGTTAATTTAAAGCAATGACTACCAAAAACATCGACAACGATACACCTGCACGTATCCGTGAAATCATCCGGATCGGCTCATTAAAAGGCCGTCCAACTTCAGGACTTTGTGGTTCCTACAAACAAGTCAACGTAGCGCTCATTCCAGCGGAGCTCGGAGATGCCTTTGAACAATTGTGTCGGATCAACTTTGGCCCACTTCCTTTACAATATCGTTCTTCTCGTGGTCAATTCTCTGCTGGACCTTTAGTTCCTGACGGCAAAAGTGACATTAGGACCGACGTTCCCCAGTACTGTATCTACAAACAAGGACAGTTAGCGGCAACTGAGCTGGATTTGCTCAAATACCCCCTTGAAAATTATGAAACGTTCTACTTAGGGTGTAGTTTTTCATTTGAGAGCGCCTTAATCGCTGGAGGAATTACGCTGGCAGGCACTGAAAACACATCAATGTATATTACCAACATTCCTTTAATCCCAGTGCCACCGTTTGTAGTGCCAACATATATGGTTGTAAGCATGCGACCAATCGGCAAAGAGCTTTTATCTCGAGCGGTTGCAATCACGTCAAAGTTTTGGGATTCACACGGTGCGCCGATTCATATGGGGAATCCAGAACTTATAGGCGTTACTGATTTGGCGAATCCGGATTTTGGTGATCGACCACCGGAGTTAAAACCGGACCAGATTCCTGTATTCTGGTGTTGTGGCGTAACCGCTAGTCAAGTGATAGCTCAACATTTAGCTGTGTTCGAAATGGCTTTCACACATTCGCCTGGTTGTATGTTCATCACTGATATTCCTTCAGATAAATCAGCGAAGGATCTAAGTGGGCCAATGGACGAAACGATATGCGTAACTGAGGTCCTTCCGGCACGAGGGTCACTATCCATGCCTATATTTAGCATCGCTAGTCGTGAAATTCTTTCTAAATTAGAAGCAATTGATAAAATTATAAGCCAGGATCCAGGAAATCGCGGAATTTGTGACTTATGGATTAGTGGAGATTTTTGCAAATCTTGCCTGGCGCTCTCAGAAGCGACCAGTGTCCTATTGATCACTGGGTTTCCATGTCATTCGACTAACGAAGTACCTTACGAAAATGATGGCCCTCTTGGGTTAGTGCCTTTAGCACTTGCGCTGTTGGTTTTGGGAAAACGCGTAACAGTTGTGGCCGAAATGTTATTGGCAAAATTGTTCTCCGAACTTGTCAAACAAAGTGTTCTCAGTGGAAACTACGCAACGCAACAAGAGATGTGCACAAGTCTTCAAATCATGCCGTGGGAAACGTTTAAGGCAGCGTGGGAAAATTTCGCAAAATCGCGACACAGTAATGGCAAACCGTGGGAAAATTCTCGAGCTTCAAGTGAACTGTGTGAAAATACCCAAACGACCGGTAAAGATTGTTTTGGTCCGTTTGATGTCATTGTTGCTTGTGAGAGAGTTGCTCCTGCTCGTGATGGAAATTACTACACGATGAAAGCACGAAAGCTACCAATAAATGATTATTTACAGCCTATCGATATTTTATTTAAAAAATTTGAGGGTCACGACAGTGATGTCACCCCACATTTTTCAATGGGGCGCACAGTAACTATCGGAATAGGTGATGGGGGTAACGAAGTAGGCATGGGAAAAGTGATGAACAACGTTTGCTCAAGTGTTGAAAACGGTAACACCATTGCAAGTTCGGTGTCGACAGACTTTCTGGTAACTTGTGGAGTCAGTAACTGGGGGGCATGGGGCCTAGCATATGGTGTGGCTCTGTTGGCACGCTGTGAAACTCATGATCGGTTCAAAAGAAAGGGTTTAGGGGAACCAAAAAAGGGATTGGAAGTTGATGGTGTTTTGCCTTCTGTTATCAGAGAGCGGCTTGTTGTAGAGTTGGCGGAAAATATTGGGTTTAGAGATGGAATTGTGCCTCAGAGTTCGATGAGCATTGATGGTATGGCATTTGACAAACAGCATAGCGATATTTTAAGAAGCTTGGAGCAGATATATAACGAAAAATAAACTGTGTCTTCTGTTGTTCATTTTATTTTATTTCATTTTTATAACCCATTTCTCCAATCTGTTTACATATCGGTTTTAGCAATGGACAATTTTAAAATGTATTAATTTTAAACCTGAACTGTGCGTATAAAGCAAATTTATCGTTTTTAAAAATATAATAAAATAAATTAATAATTGTAAATTTTAAATCAGAGTATAAAATTAATTTACTTGTTGTCTTATGGCTTTAGCCAAAACAAAAGTTACTCTACCATGATCATTGAAATTCAAATTCTGTTGTTATTTAGTTTTAGTCTAGCAATAAAGACAATCTTTTCTATATGGTTTCGGCCCATGTTACTTTTAGGAGTGTCCAGGATTCTCTTGGGTCTATAAAAGAGTAGGTTTAGATTTTAGATTACATTTTTTTGCTTATGTTTTGGCTTAAACTTAGGCTTAGGCTTAGGAACACATTTTTGCAACGCTTAGGCTTAGGCTTAGGCTTAGGAATACGCTTAATCTACTGTTGCGCCCGTAAAAGTAACCTTGGCCATAGTTTCTGTACCAAGACAAATTTCAGTGCGAAATTTGATTAATACTCAAACTATACATTGCTAATATTTATAGCCATAGACTTAAGTTCTAAAAAATATCCCTTAACGAACGTCTTAAATCACAGAGACTGGGCAGGTTATGCTGGTTGGGCCTCCTATGCCGGCTGTATGGCTGCCTACTACGGCCCAGACGAGATCCGGCCGGCCTTTGGCTGGTTCCACACCTGACGTGCTTTCACTCCGTTAAAAATCCGTGAGACTAATTTCTAAAATTTTGGTTGTTATTATTTTACAGAAATCCACACAGCAGTTTTAAAGTTTTTCTTTCTAATTGCATTTAAGTTTGGCACCCTAGTGAGCGTTGTTTATCGTTATGTTTCAATCACCTTGCCACTTTTTATGATATTTTTAATATATATAGTTTTGGTAAAAAACACTTTTGTTCATCAAATGCTTGAATGCGTATTTATAAATTGCAAAATCGAATAATATAATAATAATAATAATAACAATAATAATAATAATAATAAACATTGAAAGATTATTTTACAGAAATTATCTTTACAGGACGAGATAACTTTAAAGCCATTTCGAATTCGCCGATTTGAAACCTAAGAGTTGTGGAAAGCGGGGCTGAGAAAAAAATAAATACCAATAAGAAACCGCATGTCGCGAGGCAGCATCATGAAAGGTAAAATAAATATCAGTTCCCCCTCTTGTTTGGGTCAAAACTGCATTGGATAAGGTCCGGTTGGATGTTTCTCTCAACTATACTAATTTCATGTTCTTCGGGTTTGATTGAATAGCGTACTTTTAATATTGAGCATGGGCTTTTGCGCCTTGCGTACTCACATCGCGACATAAAGCAATAATTAACAATAAATGTCTTTACAGTTCAAACGAAAGCGATACATTTAGAATCTGAGCCCATGTATAGAACAGAGCTGGATCGTTTTCCGGAGGGGCTTTAACAGAGTCAGTTTAAGCTTTAGACAAAATTTTTTGCTTAGGCTTAGGCTTAGGCTTAGGAAAAGACTCATCCTTACGCTTAGGCTTAGGCTTAGGCTTAGGCTTAGGAATATGCTTATGCTACCGTTCCGGCGCTGTTCTATACATGGGCCAGAATTTGTATACCGTTTAATTTGTGGTTAATAGTAATTGCATTAACATGAAATTTTCACTAAAACAGTCATCTAAAATTCTACAAAATAGTCACATTTTTTCACAGCCTGATTCCACTTTTTGTAACCGCAGCTAAATAAACAAGACTGTATTGGGCCTAGAAATACGCGGATTGAAATTTAAGAAAATATTTTCTCGCATTGCTAAAGCGTTCAATATTGAAGAAAATCAGCTCGAAATTATTTTCACAAAATGTTTACTTATACTTCATTTGCTTGGCGAATGCATATTTTCTACGGGATTTCACGAGTAAGCCTTTATTTGAATGAAAATGTACGCTTGACAGCGGCGGCATCTGACTTCTTAGAATACTTCATATACAGTTTATAAGCTGATATGTGTAATAAGTATGAATAAAATTTAAACTTCGACCACGCAAGAACAATTTTAAGACTAAAGCAAGTAAAATGAGTCGACGATGTTCATTCCACGAAAATTGTGCATTATCCCAAGCAGCAAATCGTAAAAAATCACCAGCATCGTTGAGCAATACACCTAGCGGATCAAAGCCTAAACCTAAGCCTAAACCTAAAATTAGACAAATTTTCAAACCAGCCGAAGTTCGTGAAATCAAGCGTGCCGTCCAGCGACTCGACAACCATGTTGTTGATGAAACTGATAAATTGGCCGAATTTCTACATCCACCGGATCCAGACAACGCCGCTTGCACTCTACGAGCAGAAGATGTCTTCAGCACGGACACACGGAAACGAGAAATTGTCGCGACAAAACGACTAAAAAGTAAAGATCACGAGACATACGTGACTTCAAACAAACATGAAGACTCCAGCTGCTCAGAGCCTAAGTCAAGCTTGCAGTCACAATGGTCACGGTTATCGGTAAACTTTGGTACCCTCAAAGGTTTGAATTCGCTCACAGATTCGACAAAACGGACCGGATATTTGCGGAAAACGGCAGTTCGAATCAAAAAAGTTCTTGCTGACTGGACACAACATACAACCATTCATGGTATCAGTGAACTCAACTCAACAACTGGCGTTTTCTTCAAGTTAATGTGGTTGACGTTTTTGTTGATCGCTCTTGGAGTGCTTTCGTTTCAAATATACCGACTCGCATTGTTGTTTGCGTCTCGTGAGTCGAATTCGCAACGAAATTTTTACGTTTTGTAGCTAAATTCTTTTCTCGTCAAATGAACTATTTTTATTTCTCAAATATCTATCTCAGTTTCGGAAATTTAGCAAAATGACATTGTGTCAACTCGAGTTAATTCTTAATGCTTCGCGTAGGCAGAGTTGCATCCGACCCGCTGGCGAACGCTGGCCAGGTAAGAAATTTTTGAGGTGCGTGGACCCGCAGGTAATGATTTTCAAAGCGTGGACAACAATCTGTGATTGTTTATGTACCAAGAATTTGGCTACCAAAAGACAGATGAGGTTTAAATCATTCAAGACCTATTACCAATTGATGATCGGTGCTACAAACGTTTGAGAATATGAACACACAAAAAATTTCAAGTTGTGCAAAATTCAGCCAATTTTTGCGATTTTAGATGAAACTGCTACCCGCATTGGAACAACAGAAATCGCTAACTACCCACCGTCGATAACATATTGCACTAATCGTGCAATAGATCAGGCTATACTGGACAAATATGGACTCAACGAATATGCGATTATTGACTTGATGACGCTATATTTTGGAGGTACTATAGCTAAGTAATTGATTTGCGCAATTATAGATAGTAATTGAAAAATTTTCTTTAAAGATGGTAATTGAAAATTTTTTCATTAACCCTTTCTAACATGTCAAATTAGACTTAGATTTAGACTTAGAACTTAGACTAAGGCTTTAGTTTACGACACTTGAGATTATGAAAGAAAGTGGACACGAGCTTATAAATTTTTTTGCCAACGCGTTTGAGAGGCGTAACGGTAGCAGAAGTAGCATAAGTATATTCCTAAAGTCTCAGCGTTAGGATAAGCCTATAACTAATCGAAAGCCTAAGCCTATGCAAAAATTATAAATTTTAAGCTTATACTATCTCTCTATTATATAGTCCTGCGAAAAAATGGTTGGACCCTCAAAGTTACATTTGTAAATTTTAATTAATTGTACTAATTTTGAAACATATTTTAACCCGGACTTCTATATGCTTATCCAAGATTTTGGAACAACCGACGGGGTTACGTTCTGTATAAATTTCTTAGGGGGTTCTTGTTCTGTGAACTGAAAAATCGGTCTAACGGGGGTTTTGGAAAATCCCCAAAAAGACGTTTGGAGCCCTGAATCCCCCTTAGCGACGACTTTGCCAATTACCTGTTTTCCGTTATAGCTTCAAAATTGAACGTGTCACCAGAAACGATGGCTAAAATAAGCGAAGCTCGTAAACAGTCGACGGACGTATTTTTTTCACTTAATATGACATATTTCGATGACTTGATGGAATTTATTACTCGCGATCCAGTGCAACTATTCAACGAAACTCATGGCGAACAAAATATTAAAAAAATTGTCAAAGTTGGCACTCGGTACGGTCCTTGCTATGAAATTCATTTTGTCGAGCCGACACCGCGGACGTACGAATTTGGTTCGTTTCAAGTGTTTATTTTGCGGCCGCGTGTTGCAACGTTTTTGGAAGATTTGTACAAAGGAACGTTTACTAAGGACGAAATATATTTGGTGTCGTTCGGTGATAAAGTAGTGCCGTACAATATCGAAGGGAACAGCGACGCAACGGTAGGATGATATTAAACGAACCATGTTTGGAACATACACCAGCCCCTAACAAAACCTAAAAGCTTAGGTAAAGCTTAAAATGAATTCTAACCAAAAGCGTAAGATAAGCCAATGGGGAAGGTTTAAAAATTAGTGCGAAAAAATTGCATGCCGATTAGTTGTCTGAAACTGGTCATATGTCTAAAAAACTGATCGGATGACCCTGGTTTAACTTTATAACTTTCAAACTGAAACGAAGCTCGGAAAACGAATCGCGTTTGGTCGGAAAGTGTTCCTTAACTTAAAAATTCAGTCAAATGTCACCAGTAGCCAGCGTTTTCTCACGTCTACTGTGTTGTAGGTTTGTTTTCAGGTCAAAGCAGTATACCGCAAACGCTTTTCAACGCCGTCAAATCCGTGTCGCCTGCCTCACGAACATCCGGTCGACGTCCAAGTTTGCCAGGACAACTGTGAAAATTTCCGCATGAAATCGTGCGTCGGTTGCATAATGTATTCGAACACGTCGCGAACAAACGAATTTTTTTGTGGATTTTTAGATTTTCAACATGAGTTGTCAACAAATGCTACGGTTATTCGTTGTTTTCAAGAATATGACGCGTGGGTTAACGAATGCATGGAAGAGTGCGTTCGAGCACAACCGTGTCACGATTGGATATTTGATGTGTTTGTTTTGCCGCGACAGTTTCGTGATATTGAAAAAGAGTACGAATAGAGCCGCCTCTGGTAGTCGTCCGGCGTCGAACGGCACCGTAATCCAAAAAAACTTTTGTTTGCAATACTTGCAATTTTAGCGCTATGCGGCAATTGTCGTGCGGTGTCGTACGGTGCCAAGCGACGCCTGACTGCACCTGAGGGCACTAAAAGGTTAAAAAATATAGCACCACTCTAATGACAGTGCTCTACTTTTCGACGACTTTACTCTGGCTACGACCAGTCTTGAACGGATATACATAACACACTGTAGCTATCTTTCTGCCCGGAAAGATTCGCCTACATCTAAGATTTCTAAAATTGACTGGTTTAAATTGCTAACATAAGAATCCACTCGCTGAGCGAAAGTATTTCAAATTGATAGGTACATTTTTAATTTTTAAACGACATTATCCACAGATCGTTGGGAGTCAAACTTTAACATCGTACTCGGCAACATTGCAATGGTTCGGGTTCGGGATTCGTGAAATCGTGAGTTCGGGGTCACACTGCTTCCATGGTTGTGTTGTGACGGATTCAGTCAGTATCATTGTTTTGTTTTACGGTTTTGAATAACCCGCTATAAAACCCACAAATGTGAGTACTTGTTCTTGCTCGCACAAACCTTTTTCTGACTCTACCCTCTTGAAACAGCTGAGGTTCGTGTAAAAACGTTTCAGTCTCATAAAATATGTTTTTGTAGTTTAAAAACATCAAAAAAATGTTTCGCACTTTGTTTTCGAACATATAGTAAAATTTTAGGTCGGGTTTCCGTCTTCGGACGTACTTTTCGTCCCGTCCGTGGAAATTGCCATTTTTGAGAGGGTGCGGAAAGAAGATATACGCGGTCAATCTCGGATCACCCAACGAATAATAACTGGTCGCTTCCAGTCTAGTGTAATATCGGGAGTTAATGCATTATCTTGAATTTGTTTCGCTGGCCAGACACACTGCGGAATGCATGTTGAACATATTTCAGAACAATACTTTAATGTGTAACAGAGACCCCGAAAGTATGCAATATTTACACTGTAAATTCCATTGAGTTGATTAAATCGACACAGTGACAGAATTAGTTATTTCTGGTTATTTCTGAGTTAATAACAGCGAATATTAACTCACCCTAAGTTGATTTAATTCCGGGTTACTTGCTCAATTAATGCAGAATGAGTTTAAACAATTCAGAATCCTGAGTTCGGAAAGACTTAATTCAGAGCCAAGATTTCTGAGTGGATCCAAGTCATTTTAAGTTAAAATCAACTCACTGGAATTTACAGTGTAGATGTCAGTTTTCCATTGCAGTTATTTTCAACACTGTCCGTTTCCGTTATTTTTACTTTCCGTTTACGCCATGCCAGTTGCTCAATAAATCAACTGAACGTTTCTCTGCGGGACTGCAATAGAGTAACCTATATGCTTTAGATTGATTTTTTGCTTAGGTTTTACTTAGGTTTAAACATTTAAACATAGGCATAAACTGATTCTTTAAGCTTAGGTTTAGGCTTAGGCTTAGTCTTAGAAATATGCTTTATACTACTGTTACGGCCGCAGTTTTATACATTAGCCGATATTATTTTTTGTTTTAGCAACACATCAGTCAGTTTATTAACTCTAACCATTCGAGAACCGTATTCAAGCGTATTCATGGAAGAATACTACACGTATCCCATTGAACAGTTTGTATCTGATCTTGGCGGTCAACTGGGGTTATTTTTTGGCGCAAGTGTTCTCTCAGTACTTCAACTGGCGTATTTTTGTTGCTGTTGGCCTGGAAATCCATCTGATTCTGATACGGAGTGTACAAACGATGATTCGGACGACCAAGAATTTGAAGACGCTGATGAAAAATTGTTATGGTACGAAGGTAGTGGGTTTCAAAGCCGAACCCAAGGATATGGACCGGATAACGTTATTGGTGATTATGTTATAGTTCCACACGATGGCGATGTTCAGTTATGAATTACCCGTTATTTGTTTACTCAAACCTACAAATATTCTCCACACATAACAAGCTGACGAACATAAAACACGCTTAGATTTAGGCAGAGACGAAGTTTGAATCTTAGGCTTAGGCTTCGAGTTTAGCTATGTTATTCAACCATAAGATAGCGATGTTCATTTATTAATTACAAAATACCTATTTGGTATTTGTTTGTTTCGCCCACAAAAAAAGTATAAAAGTTCCTCCATGGCTCATAAGTGAACCCAATCATAAGCATAGGTTGAATTGTAACCTTTAGCTTAACACGAATCTTAGGCTGAGACCAGACTGTGGTTATCGGTAAAGGCTTCGCCTATGTCGGGCAAAAGATTTGGTTTAAGATTAAGCATAGGCTAAAGAATAATATAAACAGAAATTTGGGTGAAAACTTTGGCATATTTTCAAATTAGGCCGGTAGGTATTGTATATATTCTGACCATTGCAGCAGCTTTGAAAATTCCTCAAATCATGAGCTTGTTATGTGTTAGGGCACATGTAAAGATTAGGGGCAGAACCTTTTTCTGCGTGACTGTAATAGAGTAAGCTTAAGCTTTAGATGTATTTATCACTTTAAGCTTAAGTTTATATATGAGCTCATTCTTACGCTAACGCTCACGTTTAGGAATGTGCTTATACTACTGTTACGGCCCTGTTCTATACATTGGCCTGTGTAAGAGATTCCGAGGTCGTTGCGTTCAAAGGCGATGTATTAATAGATTTGATGTCTCGCTTGATTTCTATATCACAAAGTTGTTAAATAGAAATGCAGTCAAAATAAGAATTTATTAGAATATATACATACAAAAAGCGAAATAAAGCAAAAAGTAGGCTGGACTATCCAAATGTTAGCGTAGCGTTTCACAACACGATTAATACATCACACATCGAACACAAAATTCTAGCAAACCACTACAAACTACACCCCGTCCCTTTTAGTTCGCAAAATACTCCAAAGCATCATTGACATTTGCAAGTTGCAGCTGCAAGTAAAGGTGTTGAAAGATATGATTTGCAAAACAAGACTGCAACCAGAATGGTAACTTCAATGAGTGGTAAGGCCAAAAAGCATCTACCAGTCGCTGTTGCTTACAACTGAGGATAAACGACCATGTTCTCAAAAGTGTGTAGCATCTACCATCAATTGGTTCTGAACATTTCGAACCAGGGTATGGATAACTTCAAATTTTGGCAGCAGCTTTGATTCATCCTATTTGTGAGAAGAGATTGAAATTTGTAGCTCCCGCAGTTGGCATGTTCAAAAAACCTATCGCTCACTGGTCATAGGTGCTACACACATTTGAGAATCCGTGCCATAATGGTAACAAACGGCATTTCAAAGTGATTGCCGTATAGAAAAATTTGCTAGCGCCAATGTCGCTTATCTATAACTTTGCTAGTTAAGCTTGCAGTAAAGTTAATTTATTTTACTTGTACAATTTGAAACTGAATCAAGTGTAACTTAAAAACATTGACCACATTTTCAAAAACATAAAGCATTGAAATGACTTGTCAAAAATTCGCAAAAACTTGCAGCTGTCAATTTTTATATATACGTATAGATACAGAGGGGATGCTAATCAGCGCAGGTGCAAATTCAGTATTCGGAGAAATTTCAAATGCTGAACTTGATCCATTCTTTAGTAAAATGGTAGAAAATCAACATATATTATTTTTATATTATATTAACAATATACGTTAAAAGCCGAGGCGTAGCCAGGGTTTTGAAATGTGGGCGTTACATTCTATAAAAATTTGAAACGGAATTTCTTGTTCTGTACCTGAAAAAACTCCTAAAATCCTGTGTGCAAAAAGCACAAAAACGAATTTGGCCTTTGACGCCTAAAACTCCTGGCTATGCGGTTGGTTAAAAACTTCAAGCATAAATAACATAGTAAATAAAATATATTGAGTACAAATTGCCTGAGAGAAGCGTCACAAAGCAGCAAAAAAGGGTCATGTCTCCGTTATCGGCCACCCCTTTACGTTGACACTTGAAGGTTCTAGTTTTTCAAAAATTCAAATTTCACTGTGACATAAACCTAACGAGTTCATGAAATGACTTGGCACTTGCAAACGAGCGTTAACTGTTTGACAAAAATGTACAACAGCCTGAACCTTTAGAAATTTTACAAAGTCGAACCATTTTTTTCTACGGATACATGCTTGGAGATAACAGAAAACACACCAGCCAAAACTATTGCTGCTGAAACATCAAATACATATAAAGCACAATATACTATTTTTCGCAAGCAATACGTGAATTTTTAGTGCTCATTGGTAATTAAACCATTGTTTCAAAACATGCTATTGTTGATAATTTACGATAACTAAATTTAAATAATCTTAAAAAGTTTTTAGTCGAAAAAGTTTTAAATTTAAAGTTTTACCATTGAAACGGATGTTTCCCCGAGATATAGCATCGCTAGACCTGATTTCAAAATTTGTATTACCTCACTCGACACTCTGGAGTATATTTTTGAATTTTGACTTTGTCGGAAATTCAGAAATAAAATATTGAAATTAATATTTTTATTTAATTTGAGTGATAACGTTGTTTTCACGTCGTTTTGTGTTGCATAAAATATGTAGACCTTGCAGCTAAATACTGCCACCTTAACACTTAACGGAACAATTTATTCGCCTGACAATTTTAGTATATCCAATCCACGCCAAACGAAACAAACACTGACTAGAGATAGAGGAAAAAATCTATGTAGACATATATACATATACACATATATACAACAAAAAATTACCAAAGCATACAGTCAGCTCAATATTCTAAATCCCATATTTGTGGTCAAATTTGCATCGATTTTTCTATTCCGCAAAAAATTTGGTCAACTCTGAATTTACTGAATATTAACAGGAGCCGATAACAACTATTTTATAACAACCGTGTGCAACTGTGTACATTCTTCGTAGAAAAGAATATATCCAGCGCACATTGCGTTTTTGGCCTACACCCCTCTTATTTACAGAGGGTACAACTTGTGCGAACCATGGCCCTGTATGTATACGGCATCAAAACCGCTCTGCTTATAGTTAATGTAGGAGTATTGCATGTGATACACCTCCCCTAAATAAGAGGGGTCGGCCAAAAACGCAACGTCCGTTGGCGTATTTTGTATTATGCGGGAACTCCAAGAGCTGCATACTGTTGTATCACGATGCACTCTTGGTATTAAAATCTAAAGATAACAGAATTAAATTACCATCGTTACTCATAAGGTGGTCCATTTTAATACTTTCAGCGGCGTCTAGGTTTCTGGTGGTTCTATAAAAGAGTAGGAGTAGATTCTAGATTATATTTTTTTGCTTCGGCTTAGGCTTAGGAACACATTTTTGCAAAGTTTAGGCTTAGAGTTAGGCTAAGGATTACTATTAATCCACTGTTACGTCCCGTAAAGTAACATTGGCCGATAAAGTTATAACCCAAAAGAAAATTTGCGGCGTATTTCGTGACGCAACCTGAAAAATATACGAAACTTTCAAGA
This sequence comes from Enoplolaimus lenunculus, assembly GCA_030248215.1. NCBI lineage: Eukaryota > Metazoa > Nematoda > Enoplea > Enoplida > Thoracostomopsidae > Enoplolaimus > Enoplolaimus lenunculus. The sequence continues at coordinate 117,189 of JASANG010001574.1, read as the reverse complement.
ATATTGATCTTCCGTGAAGGTTTCAAGAAATATTAAACTTGAATAACGCTACAAACTGCCTACTAAATACTTTGTTGTAACGGTAAATGTCACAATTATCCCAATGATAAACAAGAACGAGCCATGCTACGATCAGGATCTATACAAGAGTATAAAAATACCGATCAATGTTAAATATCGAGACCTGATTTCTACGCCTATGCCTGCACCTCAGCCTAAACCTAAGTCAAAGCTTATTCTAAGCCTTATTCTAAACCTAATCCTACGATTTCAAGCCTCTACATCCTCCAGTTGTCCTGTCGCCGAATTGGCAGGCTCCTACACAGTTGTTATTGGCCGAAATGTTAGCTATTTCACAACTATTCACAGCAAACTTTTAGGTTTTACAGATCTTAATTGATCTGACAGGTATACTTTTTGATTCTGTTGTGCTGATGAGCATAAGGCCCAACTTTCCATTAAGGTAGTCAATATAAGTTGATTTTTGTTGCTAAAATTTGTTGCTTTCAATTAGGTTAACATTAAATTTTGAAACTTGTGCTATTTTTTTAAAAATGTCTTAACCTAATCGTAACATGAGCCAAAACTATAGCGACACTTATGCAAAAGCAACGACAAACAGCAACGCAATAAGATAATATTGTCCGGCAGCGGATCCAACAATACTGAGCAGAAATGTCAACCAGCTTGCAGGTAATAACGTAGCTAATAATTGCAAACAATTGCTTTTATGCAATAAATAATTATTATCGTTGAACACATAATTGTGTAGAGGCGATTGCAGTAGTAATATCGACGGTGCAGTGGTGTAAATGGCAGGAGCGCTGTTAACGAATGCAACTGTTTTTGCGCTTAACGCAGGTGAACTAGTTTCACCGGGGCCACCTGGATTCTGAGCGGCCACTCGGAACTTGTACGCCGTATCCGGTTGAAGCCCTTCGATTTTGTACAAATTGCTAGAGTCTTCTGAAGCAACACGGAGTAAAACCGCTTACATATTTGTTTTTAAATCGCAGTTAAATTTATATATTTTGACATGTACTATGGTACATTACCTTCCAAAACCTAAACCTAGTTTTGACAAAAACTAGGCACTTTGTACATTGCCAACCAAAATGCCTGAGTCTAGGACTAAGCCAAATTTATGCAAAAATCTGGACACTTCTAAGCATGTGATATAAGTAGGTAAGAACAAGTTTGTTAATAGCAATCATACCTAAAACTTTGAAAAACTTAATAGCGGAATGCAATTTTCGCTGTTACTTCAAGGCTTGTCAAACTGTACACTGTAAAAAATGGTGAGTCAAACTGACTCTTTCCGAAATAGGCTTTTCCTGACTACACAAACTGACTCAAGTTCAGTCAAATTCGACTCACTGAGCGATTCAGTGAATCGAATTTGACTCCGACGGAGTCGAATGTTAACTCCGTTTGTGTAGTTAGTCGGAGAGAGTCAATTTGACTCACCATTTTTTGCAGTGTATTTCATTAAACGCAACGGTTGATCACAAATTTGAAACAGTTGAAACTTCAACGCAAACTTTTCATCGGCGTACACGATTTCATTTCGGGAGAGCATAACATTAAACTGTAGCGTAGTGAAGGCGAAATTTTTAGGTCTCCAGAATCCACCAGGTTTTTGTAACTCTGTAACTGTGTTGTTCACTTTGTACGCTTCCCACCGATCTAAGGCTATTCTTTAGCTCAGAGTTAGGCGTAGTCTTACGTATAGGAAAGATTTTCAAAGTTTAATGCTAAAGCGTAAATCTGACGGAGTGTAACAAAGGCAAACATTTGTTGTCGTCTGTTTAGAAATATTCCAGTATCCCCTTTGTATATATAAACCGTTCAGATTGACTGCGTAATTGTTTTTAAACCTACTATTTTTAAGCAGATCTCGTCTTGACCAACTGGCACTTTCTGATTCGGTAATGTTGTGTCCTGTAAACCATTCGACTGTATACTTGACGATATCAGCGCCTCCTGTCTCTTCAGGGTCCACAATTTTTAAACTGATCCAAGTATCACTTTCGGTTCCAACGGTCACAGTTACAACTCCTGGCGGTGCTGAAATTACAATGTTACTTAATAGCTTCGAGGGCTGTGGACACATTTTGTTCATTGGAATTGTGTTCTGCTACAAACACTGTTTTGATATTCTTAAACTTTTTCAGTTTGTTTGTTAAGGATGGACACAACAATTCCTATGACGCCTCCTTGACACTGCTCTGACAACGATTGTCCATTCATATCTGAAGCTGCAATAAAAATTTGCGAGCTTTCTGAACATCTCCCAGCAAGAAAATGGTTCTATTTTAAAATTTTTGAAGATTTAAAGTTTTTGTAAAAATTCCACTTAATATAATTTCATACAAATTTAGCAAATTCGTGTATAAAATTAAACCAAAACAAAGTATATGCAAAATTTTAACTTACAAATCTGTTTAATGTTATACGTTAAAACGACGCCGTCCGGCGATGACACATCGTTAATTGCTTTGCATTTGAAATCACCGTCAGTAAAATCTGCATCCGTTAAATCTTTTATCTGAAAACGTAAACGCTACAACAGCGACCGCCCGCCAAGCCCCCAAATGTGTTCTAAAGAAGCCAGTTGCCACCAGCGAGAGTGATTCAGTGCAAAAACTATCCAGGTTAACTCTGCAGAAGACCAGCATAGAGCATTGAGAAAACCTAAAATCCTAATAGCGAAAAACTCATTTTACAAAATATATTGCAGTGGACTCAAACCTACTAACAACCCGTATTCTCAAATGTGTGCAGTACCTATCACCAGTTGGCGATGTGTCTGTGTCTTGTAACCTTCGATCCAGCGGCTGGTGGATACTAGTGAGGCTACAACTTCGGCACATTTTTCTATCGCATTTCACTTGTCGTACTTCTGTGCTAATTTTTAGTTTCACAACTTTTGCAGTTCGTCAGATTGAAAAACCTATCGCTAAGTGGTGAAAAATCGCACACACGTTTACGAAAATTGATCCAGAACCACAGCGTAGGATCCCCCAAAAATCCTGGTACCGCCAGTGGTCCCAGAGGTTGACTGAAAGCATAACTGTTCGTTCAAACAAGAGTGCATGATACAACAGCGTGTATCTCTTGTGGTTCCGCATGGTACAAAATGTGCCGCCGGGTGCTGCGTTTTTAGACGATCCGCTTATTAAGAGGGGGGTCGCTATCACATGCAATACTCGTAAACTACGAAAAGCAACTGTTTTATAACAACAAAAACAAAACATACATTCAACTGAGCGGACTGGGTTTCAAGCGACACCGTTAATTCGTATTTATCATTAGAACCGTCCATAATTTCATCGCGCAACAAAAATTGAAGCGAAGAAACCTAAAAATATAAATTTGACAAAAAAACATTCGTGTTCAAAACCAATCCAATTAAATATTTGAGTTTGCTTTAATCACTAAGCCTGTGAAGCAAGCAATGTTTTCATTTATGCAAATTTATTTAATACAAAACATTTTATTATACCGTCTCATATGGCACAACGAATTGGTCCGGCACCAGGTTAAAATAATGAATCTCGAAAACAAAGCTGACTATCTTTGCCGGTGGTTCAGTGAAGCAGCGTTCTTCGCTGACAGGAAAAATGTAAAGACTAAAGAACAGGGCCGTACCAGTAGTATAAGTTTATTCATAAGCCTAAGCATAAGCAAAAAATTACTCTAACGGATAAGCTTACTCTGTTACAGTCCCGCAGGAACACGTTCAGCGCCTGATCTTTATATGGGCCGCTGACAGACATAAATTATGATTTGGGAGGGGGAGGGGCGACCTCCTGCCCGTCGTCTCTCTTGGTACATCCTCTGAACCGTTGGGCTTACGTTTGGATTAGCATCCTTGATTGTACAATCTAGCGTTGTATTCGAACCAAGAAAACCGTACGCTTGATATGGGTCCGACACTGTAAATTCTGGTTTATCTGAAAACACACCAAAATGTGGTTCAAACAGCAGTTCTCTGACTATACAATAACGTTTAAGTTCGCACAAGCTAAAGAAAAGCAAAAGCTGTAAAAGAAATTCAGAAATACAACCGTTTTCAAGATACCCGAATTCATAACGAATTCCGGTCCTGGCGACTCCATACGTATCTCGACCTCATTTGCATGTCAACCGACACCCACAAGTGAGTGTCCGCCAACCTTCGCAAATCAGGAACGATACACCTTTTCCGACCAGACACAACAACAATTTAGACACCCATATTGAGTGCTAAAATAGCCTAGCGATGTCTTTTAACCGCAGAAATAACCAACACTAAATGCAATAGTATTCAATGGCCATGCAAGGCCCAGCTAAGTTGAACATTGCGGACGCAGCCGCCACAGCGTAGATTTATGTTCCAACCGCCTTCTAGCAACGCCTATGCCTAACTTAAGTTCTAAAAGAGACTGAGCAAAGTTGAAACTTACATTGAACGTTAAGTTTAATCATGTGTTTTTTCGCTCGTATCAAATCATGTTCGGTGATAATTTGTTTACCGAAACATTTAATTTCATTGTATTCAGACGAACGATTCGGGCTTAACACGCGAAGTCGGTTTGGATCGTCGTTGATTTTTTCAAAGTAACTAGCTGCAAACGCAAAAAATACTTGCAGTTTAACTCAAACTTTGAAATGCCAAACGCATAGCCAATAGGGCCCATGTTACTTCAAGGGGCGTCCAGGTTTCTGGTAGGTCTATAAAGGAGTGGGTTTAGATTCTACAGTATATTTTTTGCTTAGGCTTAGGCTTAGGTTAGGCTTAGGAACACATTTTTGCAACACTTAAGATTTAGGCCTAGGAATACGCTTAATCTATTGTTACGCTTCTTAAAGTAACATTGGCCGCCAATAGTATCAATACAATTCTATTTCCAAGTCCAATAACTCGTCGACTCCGACAACACACCTGCTAACGTGGCAACAAAGACATCGGAATCGACCAGACGTCAAAGCGACAAAATATCGCTCAAAAAGTTGTCGGGCAACGAGTTGTGGTTGATCTATACAACCAGGTATGCAGAATATATATACGATCTGAAATTACTAGTGGGATAGAGGGATATGAAAACTAAAGTTTACAGTAACTAGTTTAACGGGGTAAAATAAATTTTCTCGCTCGCTACGCTCGCACACATTCCGTGTTCGTCTTCTAGAGCTATAGTACGATCCAAAAATAAAAAGCGTATCTCAGACATTTTAGCGACGTACTTGGAAGGTCTAAATCACCGGCTGTATTAAATGAGATCGTCGGAGGCGGATCACCTTCTACAGTACAGCTAATTTCGTCTGTTGTTTCGCCTTCGATCACATTATACACACTCGGCGATGTAAATTTGAAATCACCTGAAATTTATTTTTAAAACAAATTTTAATTTTGTTCGAATTATTTAAAAAGTATAACCCCCCGACGACGCTAATGGAAATAATCCAAAAATTGCTATGCAGCTAATGCATCGTCCATTTACCTTTTTTCGCTTTGTCGCCGCCTTGCCTACAATGTTGACCCCGCCACGACACGTATCACACAAAAATTTGTGACACATGTCAGGGCGAGGTTAACAGAAATTTTTAAGGTAAGGACGAGTTAACGAGTAGCAATTTTAAAATTTGCCACTCGTTCACCCCAATGCAGAAGCATTTTCGGTGGCAAAGCCAAAAAAATAATGTGAATACCTACATAATGGGTATCCAAATTTTCATTCGGGGGTGGCTACATGATGTATAATGTTCAGCTAGCTTAAGCTTATATTTATTACTTAAAAATGAAATGTGTCCAAAACCGGTACAAGCATTCTATACTTTTGGTTCATATTTTAAAAAGCAGCACCAAATGATCTATAAATTTTTAGTTTTGAAGACAAAAAATTTTATTCATAAAGGGAAGGTCATAGGACATCGAAATTTACAATTTCAACATTTTATAGAATGACGGCAACAACAATGAAAACCCAAAATATGCAAATAATTTTAAAATCTGTCATAAAGGTGACTAAAAATTTGAATTTTTACTCCATTGCAGTCGCGCTGAAAAACGGTTCGCCTCAAAGCTATACTGGAGCGGCCGAGTGGCACCTTACCGCCGTCCAGTTTACATTAAACATTTCTAAAATTATTCCGGTAATTTACTAACGTAACACAGTCAACGCAATGATTTTTTCCGCAGTTTCTGATCCTAACGTCGCATAACATCGGTACGTTCCGGTTTGCCAAGTTTCACCTTTCAGCTCTATAATGTGTGAACTTGACGATTCGTGGAGTTTGAACTTCCTGAAATATATAGCGCATAGTTCAGAGTGTAACCGGATATCGGTTTCCGTTTCCAGTATTTACAACAAAAAGTGCTTTTAACTTTTGCTTAAATCGAACGAAGCTACTTACTATTTTCAGAATATAAGAATACAAAACAACATGCACTCAAATTTAAAAAATATTATGTCATTAAATTTAAGACTTTAATGTTTAACGAAACGAAATTGAAACAAAAACTTGCTTCAGTACTGTAGTGACCCAAATAAGAGAGGGGACCGATATTTATTTGGACCCTCCACAGGGTACCTCCTTTGTTATTCGGTTACTGACTGTTATTTATTTTAACCCGCCCTCCGACGCCCCTCGTTACGAATATATATTCGATATTGCAACTATCCGTTGAAATAAACGATTATGTCTCTTGTATGAAAAGTTTGAGCGATAATGGTAGGTTATACTTAAAAATATACTTTGAAAACTTAAGTACGCTTTAAAGTTTTGAAGTAAATTTTATTTGGTCATGGAGTCATTTATGGATTACAATTAGGAATAATTGACATTTATGGACTCTAATTAGAGTTTAGGTACTCTATCCGCTTACGGACATTATTAGGGATACGGACTCCTATTGATTGGGACTCAAAATGGGCCGCCGCCTCTTATTACCCCTTCTTATTCGGGTCACTACAATACGGTGACTATTTTGTGCTTTGAACTACTGATTGCAGTTGTGACCAATGTAAAGAAACCGGGCGAAACAGTAGTATAAGTATAAGCATATTCCTATGCCTAAGTCTAAGCGTAAGAATCAGCTTATACCTAAGCTCTAATCTAAGTCATGTAAAAATTTAGTCTAAAGCTTAAGCTTACTCTATTCCAGTCCCACAGAAAAACGTTCCGCCTCTGATCTTTACACGAGCCGCAGTTGTTATTTTTTGTAGTATTTTATTAAAAAAAGTTCTGGCTTTTAATGTATAGTAGAATAAGAAGATAAACTAAAAGTTGTAAATAGGGCAATTTATAACCAACATTGATCCTACCGGTATCGGCTGTTTGCATGCGACATGTTAAATATCTCGCAAATGTAAGCTGCTAAAATCAGTAGCGAACCCACAAAATTTTGATCGGGGAGCTCGTAGTACATAATCAAGAATGAATTCTATCGAGCGAACGGAGCGAGACACCAATCACAATTTTATCATTAAATCTTAGGTCAAAATTTGGTTATACAGCCCTGCAGGCAAAACCTTTTTAGCGCTAGATATAACAGATCTAAATATAAATTGTAGAAACAGCTGAAACGAGAAAATTTGCAGGGTAGGAAGGGCCGTTAGGGTGCGTTATATTATTGATGACGTTCAGTGCCGTCCGACACCTTTCGGTATTGTACGCGAATTACTCACGTAGAATACCGGACGATAACGGACGGCGACGTGCGGCACCGCTCACGTACGATAGCGCACGGTGATAACGAACGCCGACGGACGGCGTCCGACGGCACCGCACAAGTATGGCGCCCCCCTTACTATTTTTCATAACAAATTACAGATGAGCAAATCCCCTGGCCACTTGTAGATTCGCAACTGCGTCCAGTGGCGGATCCAGGATCTCAAAATGGGGGGCCAAAATTTCACAGGTAATAAACCTATTTTTGACCCATACTGTAGTGACCCAAATAAAAGGGGGGTCCCCATTTTGAGTCCCAATATAATTTTTGTCGAGATGCTGTTGGGGGGCCCACGGCTGGGGTGCCCCCCCGTGGATCCGCCACTGACTGCGTCAAATATGATCATTACCCGTCTTCTTTTGTCACTGGTTTTCCATTATACTCCCAGCCAATGCTGTCTGGTTTAGGCTTTGCGTTGCATATAAGTGGAAAAATAGATCCTTCATAACGAATCATCTTTTCGTCGCGAGGAATGGTCGAAACTGATAGTTTTGTCTCTTCGTCATTTGCAGCAACTAAAAAAGATACGAAAAAAACTTTGTCGAAGTTATAACTGAAACTGCAAATACGTCTAAATTTAAATTTTCTCCGATTTTTATCCAAAAGACAAACAAGACAAGGTACTGTATATTACAGTATATATACATATCTGTCTAGATATCTAACATGTCTTCCAGAATCATTTCAAGCAATAGTATCTCTGTATATGTACATGTAAGAGCAATTAAATTATTCCCTCCAGAAATCATATCCTGGCTACGTCCTTGCCGTTCAGTTCCGTTTCCGGCAAAATTTGTTGCTTGAAGTTCCGATATGTTCGGTAGTGAAGTTATTTGTAAATTTTTCAAAAATGGTACTGTTCAATGTGGGTTTGTACGATTGAGGCATTGTTGCAAGTTTTAAACATTTGATATTTTCTCAAAAACCTAAAGAATAAATTTTGACAACACTTAACATTTTCAATTGATGATTACGTCAGCTATTGGGAACACATTTCCATCAGAATAACTGCTACAGCCTTTTCTTTTCATTGCTGTTCCGCCCTAAAAACTTGGTTTCTTCTTCCCAAAGGTTATTTGCAGGGACAAACACAAGGAAAACATAAGATGGATACATCCTCCGAAATTTGTAAAAGTCTAAACACACCTTTATTATGCATTTAGAATGACCTGATAAGGTAAAAAAAATTTCGCCCCGCTTCGCTCGCTCACACCTTGCTTCTGCATGTCGCTATAACCTCATAAAATTGAAATCTTAGCAACGCCCGTGACTATGTGTAAACACTATATCCAACTTCAAAAATAGCCCGACAGCGTCAATTTGGCATTAAATTTAATTATTATACTCAATGAAACGAGTTTTAAGCTTATGTTGGCAGAAAATAATCAGATTTCCTACGGTCACAAAGTAGGAAATAACATTTTGAAATTATAGCATTCATATAATAAGAGAGTAGAATGTTCTGTTTAAACCATTTTGCACGAGGGTCCAGAAGCTGTTTAATGGAGTTCACAGGAGGCTTTGATTTACAGAACCACCGCGATGACGTACACATATACTCGACTGCAGGGTTTCAACGGGAAGTAAATTTTGCCGGAACAGGAAATGAACTTTTGAAGGGATTTTGGCCGGAACTGGAATTTCGGTTGAACCCTGCTCGACTGACATGTTGTCTGACTCGAAGCATTTTTCGATTTGTTTATTAAAACAGAATTGTTTGCTTCTATGAAACCAGCCTCATTGATACATAACGAACTTCTTGGATCCGCCACTGTTTTGCCTAAGCCAAATTGGCAGAATTTTAACTAAACATTATCTAAAGGAATATTCGGACGTTGCGTAGTGCATATATCGAACTCGAAGCCGGTGAACCAATTCAGCCAATTCGCTGTTCAGCAAGCCAAGGCGTCAATTGCCCACAATTACTAGGGCAATGACACGCTAACTGGTAAACAACTAAATGTTTATCCAGTGTGTTTTCCTTGTCGTTTTGTAGTTAATTTTAGATTGGTTCGTTTTGCACTGTATTTGGTTTTAGTGTTGTATATGCTCTGATATAGGATACTACTCTCTAAAAGCTTAAACTAACTTGATTTAAGCTTAATGTAGTCCAGCAGTATTAAACTAACGTTCTATATTAACTAACTTACAGGTAGGTATAAGCTTAGACGCATTTAAAATTTTACATATTTTCAGTTTAAGCTAAACTTAATGAACTCTTATATGCACGTAACTTCTGGGCTGCACTTGTTACTTAAACTTGAAATAAAATTACTTAAACTCGTGCTAAACTTAAAAACATGTTCGTTTAAGTAAAACTTAAAATTCTAGTTTAGTTAGTCTGTCCAGCCATTTAAGTTTGAGTAAAACTAATATTCAAGTTTAGTTAAGCTAGATTTTAAGTTTAAGTTTTTAGAAAGTATTAAACATGCGTGCTTACACTTTTAGACAAAACACGCGAGTTCGGTAGCAAAGTAGTTAAAATACACCATCTGAACCGGCCCCTCCGGCTTGCGGCGGGCCCATTTTGCAAAGTATGATCACTTTTTTGCCTTACCAAAAAATTTAGAAAATACAACAAATTTGTTGTCTTCTAAACCAAACTACCACGCCATGAACACTACACGCAAATTTAAGCCTAAGAGTAAACCTAAGAGCAAACCTAAGAACAGAGATTGTTATGCAAGATTTCTTTTTGCACTCGCATGATAGATTCGTTTTACCAGGAACCCCTGTACCTAGACTACCTAGGAGGGGGGAACTGGGTCTTAGCGACGACCCCCGCGGCACTGAGTCAAGTTTACTATAAAAAGATTTAGAAACTACTAAAACCTCTTTTATCACCGAACCTGAGACACAAATAATGTTTTACCCTGAGGCTGGTTAGAAATAATTGCTTGTATATGTAATATGCGTATACTTCGTGCTGAGACCACAAATATAATTTACGTAATACGGGTTTCTGTTTGACCGATAACCACTATCTCCCATAAGTCTTGTCTGGTCACTTCAATGGTGCAGAATAATTGCCTATTAAAATGAATAAGATTAATACACACAGCACGACTGGCATGAGGGGTGACGCAATACTCCATCTAAAATTTCTATAACTTAAATTCTGAAAACTTTACACTGGAATTAGTTGATGGACAAATTAGTCAAAAAATACAAAAGTTAAAAATAAAAAATAAATCTTGCCATATACCCTTATTTGCGAAAATGTATTATCTTAACGCGATTTATTGAGAAGACCACTTATATATAGCACGGATTGGCCAAACGTGAGGGTAGGAAAAGGAGTTTATCAGTAATGCAACTGCACAACGACCACCGAGAGTAGGACACAACATTTAAAAATTCTTTACCCCGGGTAATGAATTTTCGATTCAATATCTGACACCAATGGATTATTTAAAGTATCCTTTCAACTAATTTGTGTGACAACGTTTCGATAAGCACGTTGTGCTTAATGCCCCCGTTAAACTAGTCATGTTTACGTTGTTGGAATTCAGCCAGGCCTGTAACCGGCTCCAAACGTTTCTAAGTGAACCACAATTTTCCATGGGAGCTGGTTGATACCGCATTTCCCTTTTCGAAACGTGCCAATTCAAGACTTATTCCTGGCTCGTAACCAGAGGGCGAGGGGCAGGGGGCTCAGTTCCCGTTTGTAAGACCTTTGGCTCTAACTGAATAAATTTCAACCTTGCTTATAAGTCATTGGAAATCCATGTATGCCGCTCCGGACACATTTTTAGCCACCCAGCAAGGTGAGCTGGATGTAGGCCTGATATAATATCGAACGTGGTGCTAAGCGTTGATAAAAGTAATTTGGTGATTAGTCACTGGACCGAAATAATTAGCACACAAAGGATTTAGATCCTATTAAACAGACGTAAGGTATTCTAGACAAGACCGTGAAAACTAGAACGTCTGGGTCAGACTATCGGAAATTGTCTAGTGGCAGAAACAAAGATTATTCTGGCGTAAATACTAGTACCTACTTAAGATAACATTTTAGTGCCGAACTGGGATTGAGCGTTGGCGAACAAACTCGGGGTCTCAGGGACAAATTTTGAAAACACTGTTTGGGATTATCCAATCAGCATGCAACAGTTCAATATCAGCGTCTTGTGAAACACTCCTATCCTGTTAATTAGAGGTGCCACTCCGAATCACCTGTAAGGCCCACTCCTGGGACGCCAAACATTATTACATGACAATAAAGGCGTGCTCAGCGCCTCCCGTACCCTGCGGTTGAAAAGAGACAGGCCTAAAGGGGTCCGTTACTGCAGGACAAAATCCACTCAAAAATTGACTGGATGTAGAAAAACTTTTTGAAAAATTTGAACAAAAATGTGTCAGGATTTTTGTTCACTTCGTTCGCGAACTTTTCTCACTATGCATAAAGTGCGAAACGAAAGCGAATCTGTATATCTTAAATTTTAAGGGAAAGCACGGAAAATTAAGTAAAGACAATGGTGCACTCAGGTAACGGGACGACTTAATCCGGACCACGCCTCACAGCCAACTCAAGGGGATGGGCTCGATTAACCTCGCTCTGTCGAATCACCGGAGTTTAGTTTTCGGAGGGAGCCCAGTCAATCCTAAGCACGGCCCTGCTGTACTAGTGCGACAAGCATGACAAGTATACTATAACAGAACAGTTGCTACGCACAGTTGAGGATACGGCTCCTGAAAACAACTAAACCAGCGGTCTATGTTACTTTTAGGCCGTGGGCTTACATTCTAGGCTACATTTTTTGCCTAGGCTTACTCTTAGGCTTAGGCTTAGACTGAAGAATACGCTTTTGCAACGCTTAGGCTTAGTCTAAAGCTTAGGAATAGGCTTAAACTACTGTTACGGCCCTAAAAGTAACATTGGCCAAAACGGCTATGTCCTAAAATATTTGTAGCGATAACTATTAAAAACCCCACACAAAATACGCTAAAAACGTTGCAAACGTACCTGACGAAAGTTGACGAAATAAAATGATTGCAGAAATGGTGAGGAATGCTAGCACCCTGTGGCTGAAATCCACAAAATTCATAGTCGGAAACGACACTGTTTTACTTGGAGGTTAATTTTAAAGAATTAACATTTAATATGAATTTTGTTTACATTTTTAACTGATTGACATTGTTTACTTAGTAAACAACCTAATATTGAACACAGTTTGACAGTTATGTTCCTGAAAACACTTGCACATATATATGTTGGAACTATACGGTCTGTACAAGCCCTGTTCGAAGTTTTTGCCCAAACTCCAGGACCACGCCGGGATTTGAACCTCGGCATACTTGCACTTGAGTCAAGCATGTTTCCACTGCACCATGTCATTGTGGTCATTGCAACAACTTCATATTTCGGTACATGGGCACATCTATGGCAATTTTTTGCTTTACATACACACTACCGTACAAATGTACCGACAATATAGACCAATAGCTAGAGAGTGTCCCTCTAGAAAATATTCAACCTTGCTTGTAAGACATTGAAACCATGTTACGAGCTTGTATGGTTAAGCCAAAAATAAAATTAACTATAGATGAAACGCTAATAAACATAACCATCAATGCTTGCTCTAAGGATGTACCAAACCAGGCAGTATGTAGCAGAACGGAGTAAGGGATGTTTTGTCAAATTGAGCTTTTATTACACAAGAAGTAAATGCCTGCTAAAAATATCGCAAACAGGGCCAATATTACTTTAACGGGCGTAACAGTAGATTAAGCGTATTCCTAAGCCTAAGCCTAACCGTTGCAAAAATGAGTTTCTAAGCCTAAACCTAAGCTTAAGCGTAAGCCTAAGCAAGAAATGTCATCTAGAATATAAAGCTACTCTTTTATAGACACACCAGAAACCAGGATGCCCCTTACAGTAACATGGGCCGGAAACGGAAACAGATTGCAGTTTAAACTGGCGAGAATGAAAAACGGATATTGAAGTATAAAGTTTAAAAGACGGTTTTACTTTCCTGTTGTAAATGGGGGTATTTAACTATTCATTGGACTTCGTATAATATCATGGATAAACCAGCGGATGCACCTACATTTTTTAAGATTCCGTTTGAAGTTTGTTATTTTTAGTTCTAACGCAAACAGTTGCCGCGTAAATGCATCGAAAAATTCAATAATCTAAAGTAATTTACAACTATTACATGAGTGGAGTATAACTTTTAAGCTGAAAGCGTCTTGGCAACTGCAAACCCCAATCCAATCCCCGATAATATTCTTGTTCTGGCCAATGTTACTTTTAAGGGTGTAACAGTAGATTAAGCGTATTCCTAAGCCTAAGCCTAAAAGTTGCAAAATGCGTTCGTAAGCCTAAGCCTAAGCCTAAGCACAAATATAATCTAGAATCTAAACCTACTTTTTTATAGACCCACCAGAAACCTGGACGCCCTTTAAAGTAACGTGGGCCCTTGTTCTTACCAGCAAAAATACAAATGCTTGAATTATCTAAGATTATGCTATTTATCATTTTATTACTTTCAGGGGCTACTTGTTATCAAATATTTTAAAATATTTTGCGACTTTTGCGATTATATACGTGATTTTATGCTTACCTCAATTAAGTAATGACGCAATTTTTGCTACAAAACACGTCAGTTTAAGTTCGTACATCGGGATTAAAAAGCAATCACGTATATGAAACAAGTTGCATAAGATAGAGAGCCGCCTAACTTAATAATAGCCATTTAGAAAAGGTTGAATTCCAGCAGTAAGTCTATGCAAACTACTCGAATGCCACTCTTAAAATTTTTTACTACCCCCACCTAGAATGTTGAGCTGTCGGCGGGCCTAGCAAATAACCTTGTATAGTAAGTATATCTCACATTGTTTTTGCCAAGAATCAGTCTTGTTTTGCAGTAAAAAAACGGAATACTAATATTCAGATTAAATGCTAAGGGATTTGACGCGTTATTAATTATTAATGAATATTTATTAGGCTTGAAATTTCGCCTGGTTACAAAACCTAAGCTGTACACATGAACATTAAGCTAAATTGAAATTTAGAGAGAGATGATAAAACTGTTTGGCAAGTCGTCGGATCGAGTCAGGATTTGGCACAGGTTACGGTCTATGAATATTTCGAAGAACATTAAAGTGAAAAACCATCTAAAAAACTTTCACAAAAATCTCAACGAGAGTTGACGGTTGACCCCGTACTACACACACCCTGATGGCTACGCACTTGGATCGTACTCATTCTCTGTGCGAAATTTTAACAATTGTCTTGCTGGAATGTTTAAACAGCAATTGAATTATCACAAATGTCAAACTTCATACACTGTAAAAAATGGTGGGTCAAATTGACTCTCTCGGAAACAGGTTTTTTCTGACTACACAAACTGAGTCAAATTTGACTCCGCCAGAGTCAAATTCGATTCACTGTCGACTCTGGCGGAGTCAAATTTGACACAGTTTGTGTAGTCAGGAAAAACCTGTTTCCGAGAGGGTCAATTGAACTCCCCATTTTTTACAGTGTAGGCACAAACAAATGTACGTGGGACGAAATAAATATATCCCCTCCCAGAAATTTATGGATAGAAAAGCATCAAAGCTCTTTTAATAGGTTTTAGAATAACGTTTTCGAATTCAGATGTGAAAAGACTTCACGCTATTAAGAGTCACCGCTCGAGAACGCTGGCAAAAAACTGATTGTAGCTAATACCTACACTGTAAAAATGGTGAGTCAAATTGACTCGCTCCAAAATAGGCTTTTCCTGACTACACAAACTGAGTCAAAATTCGACTTCGCCAGAGTCAAATTCGACTTAATGAGTCGCTCAGTGAATCAAATTTGACACTGGCGGAGTCGAATTTTGACTCAAGATTGTGAGTCCAGACAAGCCTATTTCTTGAGAGTCAATTTGACTCACCATTTTTTGCAGTGTACAATACCGCTCGAACGCTATGAGTGAATAAAAACTTGAATATTAAATTCACTTAGATTCAAAACAGAACAACCCGTTTTCACTTCTAGACCCGTATTCTCAAATGCGACTAGCATTTTTATCATCAATTAGCGATCGGTTTTCCAATTGACGAACGTTCGCAAGTGTGGCTCTCAAAATTGGCACAGAAGTAGGACAAATCATATGCGAAAAGTGTGCTGAATTTCAAAGCCCACCATATTCTGGTTTGATAGTTACAAGACCTATCGCCAACTGGTGACAGGTTGGAACACATTTGAGAATACGGACCCTAGCAACAATAAACGCCTCCCCATACGAATTCTAGTTGAACTCAGCTGATAAACTAGAAACAATACGTCGTACAGAAACAATTCACAAAACGAGCATGTTTAAAGAAGCAAACTCGCCAAGCAATACACAACTGCGCCAGTCAGAAACAAAAGAATCTCGAAAATGCAGGAAAAAACCCGGGTGTTCAGCTGAAAGTTGTAACCAATTTCAGATATAGCGCTAAATCGATTGGACACTATGTATCCGGTTGAAAAAAACCCACACAACTCATGAAACGCGCGCGCAAAAACGCGCGCGCAAAAACACGCGCGCGTTTTGCTCTCGCTAGCTATTGAGAGTATCATAAACACAAGTATACGAACTGGCGGATGCAGTGGGGTGGAGGCTGACGCTCCATATCCGTCAACAAAGATCAAAAACAAAACATTGTGTTAATATGCAGTGCTAAAATTGTGTCTGGCTTCTCGTTCGCGAGCTTTTTTTTCATTATCATATATCGTGCGCGCACCCGTCAAGAATTTCTGCATCTCTACCACTGAGTATATGTCAACTGGTGGACGAGAAATGGGTATACCAATTCGTATACACACTTTCACATTATTTGTCACACAACTGCCGGCGGGCCAAAGAAGCTATCATCACCGTACTGTTTGCTACTCCGCCTATCTATGCTATTGAGGCTATCAGTATAGAGCAACGCAAGCGCGCCGTTTTTAAGCGCGAATTTTGGGCGGGATATAGCTGCTGTATATGGTAGCTATATCAGCTTATAATATGAGCTTGTGTTGTGAAATCGGTGTTTTGTTGTGTACTGTCGACCAAACGGGGTTCAAAAAAGCACCACCGCCTGTTATCAGGTCCCGTAGCCAGCGCATCTTGGTAGGGGGGCTGAAAATTTTTGAGGACGGGCATTCAAGGGTTTTCAATGAATTGCAAGCAAGGTTGAAAATTTTCTAGGGGGAGGCAAAGGTTATCTAGAGAGTGCTGAGCCCTCCAGCCCCCTCTGGGTACGGGCTGGTCTGTTGGACAAGATAGAGAATTCATAGCTAATCGAGCAATGGCATATACGCGGTAACTTAACCATCCATGACCTTAGAGGCTTATTATCAAGTTTAAGCTTAGGCTTGGGCTCTGGTTCGTTATGTAGAGGTAGATTTTAGGTTCGTTATGTCGATGTAGATTTAAAGGGAGTGAATGTGTTGCTAGAAAATTATTTATAACACAATTTCGCATAGTTCACATTACTAATTTTAACGTATGTGCCACAAAAACTGGATTTTAAAATGTGAACAGCTTTAATTGCGATGTTTCTACTTATTACGAACCCCGTCAGTAATATTTGGATCCGGCACCGAATGTTTAATCAACCAAAACCAAATACCCAACTCCTATCAGAAAATACAAACATTTCTTTTTCTCAGCTTTTTACTCAAGATGTTTAACAGAGGATGTGGCTCACAAATCTAAAATCTTCACTGTTTTCAGTGGTGAATGCAACTAAGCTATATTAAATCGCACAAGTAAAGAATTTTGTATATCACATATTCAATATAATTCTACTCCAGTTCAAAACGGGCTGCAGCCAAGAGCGGGCCAGGGGGCATCAGCACCACCTGGAGAAAATTTTGGCCCCCCTACAAAGTTTTCAACCCTGCTTGTAACTCATTGAAAACCCTTGAACGACCCTCCTAACAAATTTGTTAGCCCCCCTGGCAAGACGAGCAGGCTACTGACCTGGTTCAAAAACGAGTCATATAAACGTTGATTTAGCTTTAAAACAATTTGCTCGGAGCAGTCAGTTCGTATCAACATTTCAAAGACATATTTCAGCCTATATTTACTCCAAACGTCCTTGATTCGCTGCAATCGTAATCAGTGGCGTAGCCAGGGATTTCAAGAGTGTATAAATCTGCTGTAGAGGTTTTTGTGAGCGTGCGCAGTCTGTGAATTTTTTTTCACCCCATGCATCCTGCTTATTATTCAAAAGTCGTGTAAAACTGTCTTTTGTCTATGATTCTTGGAAAATTACAGAAAGAAATATCAAGCTTGTCCCCATATATTCGCCCCTTGTTCGTAACCTCAACGCGAAAAATTCAACCATCCTCGTGCTCACATTTTAGTACATATGTATATGAAATAGTGTAGCTCCTGATCAAACGGAATACATATATATATAATACCCATCACAATATGTTTTGGGACACACAAAACGTTATATTGAACATGGTTTTTAATTAATAATTGCCTTTACGCTAAAAGACTGTGTAGAAAAAACGAAAACGGAAGGCTCGTAAACAAAGTCCGTTCCGAAAAAAAGCATACGGCTGACTGGTTTACCAACAACAACAACAGCAACCACAGACAAAGCGTGCCGGAAACCAATAAAAACTTCCCACGAGCGATCAACTATTGTAGCTTTAGAAAACCCGAAATAGTGTAGATATATAGAATTGAACACAAATATATATATAGCAATACTCGATACACGCGATAAACTACATAGCTAGCTGTGAGGTAAACCAACATGTCTGCCGCCATAGCTATATGTGCTTTCATCATGGCATGAGCCCGCGCAAGCGCGAATCAGGAGCGCCCGTTGCTTTATAATCGTTACGAGCGTAGCCAAATGCTTAATTTCCAAAGGGTATCATATCAATTGAATGGTTTACAAACGTGCGTCGCGAACGAGAAATTATTCACTATGGACTCTGGCATCCAGCAGATTATTGTAAATTCTATTTTCCGGATGCACTGTACTCTTTAGTCGCCTTTGTATATACACCCAGTGCCCCTGATAATAGCGAATGTTTGACTCATCTTATGATCGCGTAAAATGCTATTTCAAGCTTGAACTGAGTGTTGTTGTGCTTCTATACCTATTACGATATATATTGATGACAATGCAATAATCGTTGAACGATTATTGGCAAACGCTGTGTACACATAATACCATAGATCGAAGTACACCTTGAGATAACAACTGAGGTAATTTTAGATTAGGCGCAAGAGAGTAACTGGATAATGTTGCGAACCTTAGAATTTGATCGGACAGATGGCCACGTATACAGAGTATTAAAGACGGAGGTGTAACCGTTTTTAGGAGGTAAAAGGTGTTGACAAGTGGAGGTCAAAGTGCAGATGTGATACTGCAGTAATTATTGACGGAAAATATTTTGCATATAACTTTTCAACGGCTGGATTGTTAAGATTTCGTTGAAAAATCAACCGTATCAAAAATTGTTAAAGCAAAATTATTAAAACGTTAGTAGCCTAAATGGTCTACTGTAGTGACCAGAATAAGAGAGGGACTGATATTTATTTGGCGTCTCCAGAGGGTACGCGACTGTTGTTCGGTTAGGGACTGTTATTTATTTTTAACCCACGCTCCGCTACCCTTCGTTACTGATATATCCGCTACTGCAACTATCCTTTGAATAAAACGTTTATTTGTTTTGTGTCAATTACTTGAGCGATAATGCAAGGTTATATACTTAGGAATGTACTTTCAAAATTTAAGTACGCTTTGAAGTTTTGAGTTCAAATTAATTTACACAATTGCCAGCGGACCGGAAAGTTACGGTTTAAAAATTTTAAGGTCGGTACCCCGACAATAATATGATCGTAGAAGAGACAACCTCCAGGCAGTGTCAAAAACAGCGTAAGCGTGCTTGCTGGCTTGCGGATATTTATGCTAAGTATATAAAACAGAAAATGTTTGTTTTAGGCACTTAGTGCAATATGCAAGGTGTGTGCAAACTAGCCATTTGTAACATCATAAAGTTATTATGGCCGTTACCACGAAGTTTGAATGTTTTATATCTCTTGGCGAATGTGGGCATATAGCACCCGAATTATGGTTTGAACATATTTAACTAATGCAAGAATAAAAGGTTTGGAACTCAAAAAATGCATAAAGTCTTAAATTTTTTTCCTACGGTTTTGAAGGAATACTTTTGACAGTTTGTATAAAATTTAACTTTGCTTGGGTGGTAAAGTTTCATTAGTTCTGCGAAAACTTTCGTTGAATCGGTTTTATCACTTTCATACATAGAGTAGTATACAATGAGCAACTTATAAGGTAAGCTGGCGAAGAAATACATAATTTTCTGCGCTCATTTGCTAGAAGACGTATAACCCTTCAAGCTCGTGCGTCAAGCTCTGATAATACATGTGCAATGATAAATAGCTTGAAATTAGATCTGAGATAAACATAGAAATTGGAAAAACACTAACATATTTCTCACGATAAATCTCGTGGAAGAGCAAAATAAACTTGAAAACTAATTTACGGGAAATAAGACACATCGACGACTGTACCCTGGCCAATCTTAAGTAGCCTAATTATCAAGTTTGTACACGACGATAACAAACAATTTGTGGTAATGAAAGGTATCCAGAAAAGAGGGAAGGTTGGAGGTGGTGGCCCTTGTCAGATTTTAGAACCCAAAACATATCATTTAAAAATTCGTTGTGAAGGTACTAAAATTCGTTTTGAACCCGAAAGATTTGCCAAAAAGTTTAAAAAACTTTAAGTTCGTTGCTAAATGAAACATAAGCTTAACAGTGAAGTTAAATTTGCAATACAAAATCTACCCTTTAAAATTGCGGTTATCTGTTTTGAATTCAGTAATTTAAAACATCAGTCAAATGCCGTTCGATAAAACATTTGTCGCTCAAACAAACAGAACTTTCTGATTCACCAATGCTAAAACACACCAGAACGTCAACAGTTGGCATCACTTGCGTTATGTCTTTGTACGCAATGGTGGATCCATGGGGGGCCCACCCCGGCCGTGGCCTCCAAACAGCATCTCGACAAAAATTATATAGCAATACCTGTAAAATTTTTGCCCCCCCCCATTTTGAGATCCTGGATCCGCCACTGTTTGTACGAACCAACAATTCGTCGCTGGGACAACTCGCTTCTAGGTAACATTCTGAGCTTAAGTCTGAGTATAAAACCCTTAGACGAACCTTTAGCCTACGCCTAATGTTCGGCCACAAATGGTCGAATAAAGAAGATTTCGGATTTTTGGATTACAAGTTGATAGTCGGCGTGTTGTCGGACGACCAATTGCCGTGATTAGGAGTCCGTATCAATAATAAATGTCCGTAAGCGGATAGAGTCCATGAACCATAATTAGAGCACATAAATGTCAATTATCTCTAATTGTAGTGCATAAATGACTCCAGGACCAAATAAAGTTGAGTTCGAAACTTTAAAGCGTACTAAAGTTTTCAAACTAACATTCCAAAGTATAACCTTGTATTATCGCTTAAGCTTTTGATGTAAGGTAAAAAACGTTTACTCCAACGGATAGTTGCAATACCGGATATATATCAGTAACGAAGGGTGGCGAAGGGCAGGTTGAAAATAAATAACAGTCCCTAACCGAATAACTGGGGGTACCCACTGGAGAGGCCAAATATATCAGTCTTCCCCTCTCTTATTCGGATCACTACAGTGCACATAACAACAGTGTTTCATCTACAGTATTTCTGTTGAATGCTACGAAACCATAAGCTCGAAAATTTGGCTCTGTTTTATATACGGTAAAAAATAACACTAGACTTGTCAGCTGGTTAGACTTATAATTGTAAAACCAGGGCGCTCCAGCTCCTTCAATAGGGTTTCCTCCATCTTTTCTTTAATACCGCTTTTTTTAATCCGCAGGATAATCGATTTTAAGTAGGATCATTCCAATCTCGTATCTGAATCCAATTATGCACAGGCATGTAGCCAGCTCTGACCTTGCCAGTGGTAGGGGCTAAAAAAATTTCATGAAGGGCATACAAGGGTTTTCGATGACACGCAAGCAACGCTGAAAATTTTCGAGAGTGACCCATCCTGGCCCCCATGTGACCACTGCCTCGTTTTTGTCATGTATGTGTTAAAAGTCTGGTTACCCTGCCATTATACACATGTACAAGAAGTATTGCAAGCGTTTCGTGTAGTTATTTTGTAGAAACGGTATACCTGAAATGCTGAAATCAAACCAAAAACCATAGACTGTTAAGGGTAATTTGGTAGTGCTATTGTTCAGTTGTACTACAGTGCCGTGATATGCCGTTCATTCAGGAACATTGTCGTGTAGACAATGTAAATTTATACGCCGTAAATTTTAGGGGGTGTCCCGTTATCATTTGTTACCAAGAAAGAATGGTTAGGTTTTTAAACTAATCTTTAGTCTCTGGCTTCATTTGGCTAAGGGTACGACGCACTGGCACAAATGCAGTTTGGAATAAGAAATAGAAAATTGCCTTAAATGCTTCTTTACTTTCAAATACTTTTTCCATGGTGCAAGGTGAAGCCGAAAATCTGTTACTGGTTTCGGCAGAAAGCTGTCACTTCCGACTTTCGTTAGAGTGCAATTTTTTGCCGGATGTTTCAGAAATTTCGGCAACGAAATTTTTCACTTAATCATAAATTTCAAACGGTTGCGGTTTTTAGAAGCTTTGATTGCCACAATATTTATCAACAAACTTTAAAACAAATTTTTGACAAAATATCATTTTAGTTAATCTAAAGATGACACTTAATAAAACTATTAATGACACTTTCAGCATTATATTTCACATACGCAACCTTTGCGTAGGTCTGTGTACGCAAGCATAAGCGTAAGCCTAAGCTGTAATCTTGTGAAGGAAAGTGTACAGAAGTACTCTCGGCCCACGTAAAGATAAGAGGCAAAACGTTTTTCTGTGGGACTAGAAAAGAGTTAGCTTAAGCATTAGACTATTTTTTTGCCTGGCTAAGGGTTAGGCTTAGGCTTAGGCTCAGGGATATGCTCATTCTTACGTCTAGGATTAAGCTTAGGCTTAGGTTTAAGAATATGCATATAATACTGTTCCGCTCCTGTTCTTTACATTGGCCAATTTCTCTACCATATACTGTACTCGGATAAGTCATTAGTTACCACATCTTTGTTCAATACAACTTCAAAACCAGTGTGCAAACGCTAATACATTGAGTGTTTTCCGTGCTAAAATAGGTTTTCTATACAAAATAACCGTTAATAAAACAGAGAACAGTTGAGAGATAAAGATATATCGGATTACCACAAAATAGCTTTGTAGTATGCTGATTTTTATTTGATACTCCAATAGAAAATACTAAGCTTAACCCAGCTAAAATTGTATTTTGCGCAAATGCCACAATCGGTATTAAGGTGAAGACATTGTGGCTTTTGAGGGATCTACATTTGGGTCTGGCATTTATATATTGGTGTAGAACAAATCTCCAGGTTACAGTAGCACAGAAACGATTGAAAAACCGAATTAAAGCATTAAGTAATGTGGCAATGAAGGTTCACAACAGAGATGGGAAGCGGCAAGACATGGTGTACTATTCGTGTTATGAAATAAAAAATATTTATAAAAGAAATTGTAAAATTCAAATAAGAAATTAATTTGTACCGGTTTGGTTTGTGAATTTGGATTTAATGTCCTCTTTTACTTGGAAGGAAACACTTTAACCACGAACGAGATATCAAAACATGTCGAGCGAAGCGAGCTAGAAACCAGACGTAATTTTACTAGTATTAGAAAAGATTATCGTGAAAAATACTTTCTTGATTTTATAAAAGAGGTGACCATGACACTGGGAGATAGCGTGGGGAGTTGCCCTTTCTCGGAGTTCGAAAGTTTTTTAGTGTTTAAGGCAAGCTTAATTTGGTATGACGCTCAAATTGCGTGCTTTTATCATAATGACGTAATTTTACTAGTATTAGAAAAGATTATCGTTCAAAATACTTTCTTGATTTTACAAAAGAGGTGACCATGACACTGGGAGATAGCGTGGGGAGTTGCCCTTTCTCGGAGTTCGAAAGTTTTTTAGTGTTTAAGGCAAGCTTAATTTGGTATGACGCTCAAATTGCGTGCTTTTATCATAATGCAACCAGGCTAACCTGATCTACAGTTATCTCACGTAACCTACCGTGTAAACGGTACTGTTAAATTAGCTATTGTTTAAAAAAATAAAGCCGAATTTGCAACGAAATCGTCGCCTGACAACTCGTTGCCCGACAGTGTTCTGAACGCCTAAATTTAAGCCTAAGCTTAAACCTAAAACTAAACCCGGGCCTAAGTCAAGCGATGGGCTACAAATTGCTGATTTGGCAAAATTTCCGGATAAAAGTTGTCGTCGACGAGGTATCGAGCAACGAATTGTCGTCACACCATGAATAGCAGGGTATACAGCGCTACCATCGCCGCTTCCCCTTTACAAAATCACGGAAACACTGCAACAAAATAGCAAACCAAGTAAATGTTTCTTGTCTCAGCGCGTGCAAGCCAAGAACGGAAATCTTTCTTAGCACCTGTTTTCAGTGAGACACAAGCATACAATACCCCGCTTGGTACACACTCTAAACCGCAACAGTTGTGTTGTTTTTTATGCCACAAAACTTTATTCCCGGAAAAGACCCATGTTACTTTTAGGGCCGTCCCGGTTTCTGGTGGGTCTATAGAAGAGTAGGCTTACATTCTAGACTACATTTTTTGTTTAGGCTTCGACTTAGGCTTAGTCTTAGGAACACGCTTTTGCAACGCTTAGGTTTAGGCTCAGGCTTAGCAATACGCTTAATCTACTGATACGGTCCTAAAAGTAACATTGGCCCTAGCAAGCATAGGGTCGATCACAACGATGAAGCGCAACCAGAACCAGCTGGTACTGAAAAGCTATTTTTATTTCGGTTTTCATACAAAATAAAATATTGCTTAATAGTGTCACACGGTCACCTATAAATACATCTTGCTTAAAAACCCCATTTAACAACTCAACTCACTATTCTGGCTACCAGCCATAATAGCCATGACCCAGTGAAACTTTTAAACAGATTGTTTTACTGTCCCAGGGACATTGATCTGGTTCGGTAAAACGAATAGAAAATGCAATTTGGTCACGGCAGAATGTTTCAAAAAATATAAGTTGACCATGAAAGCACATATATGTGTACGTGTACGAGCAGCGATTTTCAAACGTGACTTATGGGTTTTGTATTGCAACAGTTGAAAAAAATGTGTTCAGCAAACTATGGCAGATACTTTACGGAAGTTGTTGCGCAGTAATGAAATGATTTAGGAACAGGTTCATAGCCGGCAGCCACGTAATGTAGTGATCCGAATAAGAGAGGATAGGGTAATAAGAGGGGTCCCCATTTTGAGCCCCAATCAGTAGGAGTACGTATCCCTAATAAGTCCGTAAGCGGATAGAGTCTCTAAACCCTAATTAGAGTCCATAAATGACAATTATCCCTAATTGTGGCACATAAATGACTCCAAGACCAATTAATTTGAGTTCGAAACTTTATAGCGAACTTAAATTTTGAAACTACATTTCTAAGTATAATTTTGCGTTATCGCTCAATCTATTGATGCAAGACAAATAAAGGTTTAATTCAACAGAGGGTTGCAATCCCGTATAAATTTCAGTAACAAAGAGTGACGGAGCGTGGGTTAAAATAACGGCCAAAATAACAGTCTGTAACCGAATAACAGTGGGTGCCCTCTGGAGATGTCCAAATAAATATCAGTCCTGCCTCTTATTCGGGTCACGACAAAGCCGGTGCAAAAAATACCTAGTTGACTATTCGGTGAGTTTGCAGAATTTATACAAGCGATGACGTGGTTTGTCGAGTGGTATGGGTGGTAAAGTTTATTTAGAGAATGCTGATCCCAATGTACCCGTGTAACTATTGGCCTATTTAAAAATTGAAATAAGTGTGCTGCTTCAATTTAAAAATCAGATGGCAAAAAATTTTCAAGTTAATGTAAATTGCGATATGTATAGAAATTCTCGATCAGGTACATTAGAAGGAAGGAATCTATGACACTCGTCCCCCCAACAGCGTCCGAGGGTTAAAGCTTGTGCATATTTTTTAAACCTAATTATAAGCACCAAACTATCGCGTGCCTAACAAGTCGGGTTAGAAAGCGTCAGTAGACGAGTTGGCCAGCCAATGAAAATGTATCATACCAAAAGACAGCAATTGAAAATCGTCTCAATCACCGTTTCTTACATGAGTATTTTCAGTTTAAGCTAAAAAACAATAAAAGTCATACGAATATAAGCCACAATTAATTTTTAACCTTGACCAGCAGCAATTTTTGCTAAAAATCGCAAATATATCTGACTGTAAAGTTTCTAAAATGAAAATTGTAAACATAAACTCGGTCACAAGCGCATACATCTGAACTCGCATTTGCAATACGTATAAAGCAAGCGATAAGTGTTGGCTGCAATTTTAGTAAAAACCACTTTAAACGCAACATTGACACAAACGAATATTTTTGTATTCTACTTTCTATATTCACAAGAGCGTATATATAGACGTTTTAGAAAAATGTCGGCCAACGTACGGAACAGGGCCGTGACAATAGTATAAGCATATTCCTAAGCTTAAGCCTAAGCCTAAGCGTAACAACGAGCTTATACCTAAGCGTTAAGCAAAAATAGTCCAAAGTTTAAGATTATTCTATTGCAGTCCTTCAGAAAAACGTTCTGTCGCTGATATTTACATGGGCCAAAACGTCAAAGGAGGTTTTTTGACCTGCGAATTGAACATGGAACCAAAATCGGAAAGGTGACGTTTGATCTCTCAATTTCAATGACTAAACAACTTGGTTTTCATGATAGCTTTCAAGTTGGTTGCTGACGATTTATCTGTATTATTGATGGCTGATTTTGAAAATACGAGCCAATGATCTTCGTATCTTTGAAGACCCGAGTACGTAAAACACGATAAGTATGGTTTTGTTCAGTTGAATTCATGCATTCGTAAGCTTTAAGCTTATACTTTTTCTGTGTGTTCCTTTTTCCTGTTTTGCCCCTGAGGTTTAAACATTAAGATTTGAACACAGCATTTCGCGTTGATTATAAACGCAGTATCACGCGCGATACGTTTTTCCGCAGGACTGCCATAGAGTAAGCATTTAAGCTGTAGTATATATGATTAGGCATGGGCTTAGACTTAAGTAAAGTCTTATATTTCATACTAGCGTCATTTTACATGATGGTCTGTGTATGGTATCACAACTATTGGTTTCATTTACTGGGATACTGGAAATTATTCTAATTCTGGCAAAATATATCATCGCCGGCAGAAACATAACCCGGTTTAATACAAAATATACCAAACCGTTAAAGGAATATTGTTTCTTGGAATGTAGAAAAACACATTTTAGGCTAAACCTATATTATAGAAGATTGGCGCTGAAATGTAGTATGAGTTTTATTTCGTACATACCTTCCTATATAATATTAGCTTACAGAACCCAAGAGGTGAATCTACACTCTGTACACCTGTACGAGCCCTTCAGCTTAAAATTTAAACAAAGCTTAATGATCTGAATGACTCGAATGTTTTGACTTAATTTTATCTCGAACGACCTAATTTTATTTTAAACCGCAAATGCAATAAAAACTAAAATAAAACAAGGTAAACAGCATTAAAAACCACTGTAGATTTTAGCGTAGAATTGCGCACAATTTTGAAGTATTTTGAAAAATTCGAGTATAACTATTAATGACAGTATACTTCTAACGTAACGCGGATTGTATAGTGTTTGCATGACTTTACCCCCCTATGTGGTTGAAATTCAAACAGACACCATTCATAACTTTGTAGGGGGTTTAGTAAGCAAATAACTTTTTACACTAACGTCAAAATGTCAATTAGAATGTGTCACTTTAGTAACATAAAAGCTGTGCGGTTTATAACCCTATACAGGCATGGTACCAGATGAATTTCTGTTACCGTTTATATTCAGTGATATGGCTAATGTATAGAACAGAGCTGTAACACTAGTATAAGCATATTCCTAAGCTTAAGCCTCAGCTTAAACGATATTATTGACATGATCAAATCGTTCGTCGCATCGCATGAGAATAATACAACCTCGTGAGCGAAATAAGCGATAAGCCAAAACCAACTGATATATTAAACACAGTGCAAATTTACAATTTGGATGGAGTGTTTGCATTGGAAGGAATACGCAAAACCGACTGAGTAGCGTCGAATTTAGCGTAAAAAGTTATAATCTAAAAAGTGGAATGGGTGGCATTGACTCCCACACGCTATCTGGATAGGTCCATATGATCATCTATGCTGGCAGCTGGCTACTGTGACAGAACAGTGTAATGTGGCGTTTTTTTCAAAACTGGTTCCGATGTTAATAACCGTTTTCCTGGTTTTTATACCTATAAACAGAATATATGATACCGTCTATTTTTTGCTGGAATGCTTGCTAAAGTATTTGTTATACGTTGTTCAGCCAACACAGAACTTAAGCTACATCCTAGGGTCGAAATCTTATGTATACGTTTTGTTAATTGTTAGATAATTCTTTCTAAACTATAGCTGTAACAAATCAATAACTATTCTACACAAGTTCGAAAAATTATTTGTGACATGGTCAATATTATTGTTACGATCGTAGCTGTAGATTAAGCATATGCCAAAACCTAAGTCTAAAGCCAATGCAAAAATATAACCTAAAACCTACCAAGATATCGGAACGGCCCCAAATGTGACATAGTTCTACGGAATATACAACTGAATTCACCAGCTCAAATCTAAAATTTATATCAACGATTGTAATTACTTCCTTCTAATCCAAACTGTACGTACTTACGTTCTGTCAAATTTTTAACGTTATAGTATAGAATTCGCACCTTTGTATCCAAGTTTTAAGACAATTTGATAACATTGTAAATGTGCGTTGGGTCTTATCAAATAAGCTTCCTATCGCTAAGCTTTAGTTGCTTCGTGCATATACTTGCCAGCCCAGCTTTACAAGGTCTACATAAAGCAACAGCCTAAACGGTCGTGCTAAGCTTTTCAGACATTTAGGTCTGATAACAAAGTAGTTATTTTAGTTTTTGGAATCACAGACGAGAATGAATTATATTTAGTAGTGACGCATTTTCGAACAAAGTTGGTTACTCAGCGAGTCGTTTAGGACAAATTTATGCGGAGCAAATCACACATTTTTTATTAATTTCAGCATTAAAGTTTTCTTTAAAACAAATTGCAACAAATTTTCTATTTCAGCTAAACATGTGAAAATTTGAAAATTTCGAATACAGCAGTGGGAACGTATATAAGAACCTATTTATACTTTGTTACCAACGTTCAAAATTAATGTAACTATTCATAGAGCATGTGTATTTTATATAAGTATAGCTGTTGATCCTTTTTTCATTTGCTGACCCTGTGGTGTCCCGTCACAACTTGACACTTATAAAAAGTCCCTGAGCCGGAGAGTTCTTCCTTGAGCCCCTCATGCATGTAGTGATCCGAATAATAGGGGGATAATAAGAGGGGGTCGATAAAGTCCCTAAACCCTAAATAGAGTCCATAAGTATGAATTATCCCTAATTGTAGTGCATAAATGACTCCAGAACCAAATGAAGTTGAGTTCCAATCTTTAAAGTATACTTAAGTTTTGAAAGTACATTCCTAAGTATAGCCTTGCATTATCGCTCAAGCTTTTGATACAAGACAAATAAACGTTTAATTCAACGGATAGTTGCAATATCCAATATATATTTGTGACAAAGGGCGGCAGAGGGCGGGTTAAAAATAATAAGAGGACAAATAAATATCAGTCCCCCTATTCGGGTCACTAAAGTAAGCTGCAAACTTAAGACGTGCATTTTATTATACATAACGCGTTCGTTTCCGCGTCAGAATAACATTGTCCATTGTTTTTTGTTGTCGGAAGACAATTTCGAACCCTGCTTGCCGCACTGCTGCACTTTTAAAAATAATGGTTTTATTTTAATATTCAAGCATCTAATTTCCGAAACATACTTTTTAGTGCAGTCGCTTATTTTAGCAGATTTGAAAAATTACAGGAAAATTTTTGTTTGAAAAATTCCTGCTGTTATATTGCAAACCGAAAATTTAACAATAAGTTAATTATTTATCAAGGGAACGCTATAAAATGGATCAACTTGCAGCGTTTCTAAAACAAATCAAACCACGATTTGAAGATGACAGTATCGACCGACTCAATTACTATTATACTGTAAGTAGCACTGGGTAGCAGGGTGTAAACGGATAGTAAAAATAACGTAAACGGATAGTGATCAAAATAACTGAAACGGAAAGTGGATAATAAAGTACAAAAGTTTCGAAGATAATTTTTAAATTTCGGATGAATTTCGTAATTTTTATTTCATTTTGAACAGTCACCGCATATCTGTTATGAAATATTGCGTAATATTTTTGTGATTCATAACTAATTTTGAGCGAAAAAATAACGTAATTTTTGGTATTTCAATAACCAAACGGAAACAGATACCAATTTTTACCGGAAACGAATATCCTGTTACACCCTGGTAAGTAGCACTTTTAGGGTACACTCAATATACTTTTGCTTAAATTAGCTAACTTATGTACTGATCGCGCGCTGATTAAACGTGAGGCAAGACTACACTTTTCCCGCGCATACTTAAGCTTACGTATACTTTAAGGAAAAGACTGCCCTAAGCCTAAGCCTTTATCTTAATTGTGGAAAAATTATGCAAGACCCAAAACCAGTTAAATTCTATGCATAATTTTGTATAATATTGCCATTATATAACGTTTCCGTAATTTTAAATTGAATTAAGTATGTTTGATTGAAAACCTGATTGAACTTTTAGTTCAACGACCAAAATTACGTCTCTATTTAGTTATCTGTAGTACGTTTCAAAATGAAGGACTTGTAATTTTGGTTCTTCGATGTGTTTGTCAACATTAGAATTGAAAATTGTATTTTCGATTTTTACACTTGTTATTTCACTCGTTCAGTTTCGGTATTTTGAACGCTAACCGTGTTCGTTTCAGTTGGGATAATTTTGGACTCGTTCATTGTAACATTTGCATTTCAGGCAGTCGTTTTGCATTTTTGTATACTTAATATAGCTAGTTGCGTAGCTTGTTTTTCAAGTATATATTTCAAATTGATATGTGCTTTAATTTTTGTTCATATTGATTCATATTACCAATTTCGACAATTAAGATCAATATGAGTTCATTTTCGTTTCACAAATGTAATATTCTTGCCATTTTAATACTTTATTCCATAACACAATTTTACTTTTCGAATCTATGACAATTCGACGTCCGACAACTTGTCGCTCAAAAAATTAACATCCTGAAGCCTATTGATAGTAAATTTAGCCATAATCCTATGCGTAATCGTAAGCCAACGCCTAAGCTTACTGATTGGCGACTATGTCGAGTCGATGAAATAATTTCAGGTTACAAGTTGTCACTCGACGAGTTGTCGGGCTACGAATGGCCGGGATACCTTACATTTCAGGTAGTACTGTTACTTGGATTCGCAATCACACTGAGCGCCAAACAGTATGTGGGCGAACCACTGCAATGTTGGGTGCCGGCAGAGTTCAAAGGATCATGGGCGAAATATACGGAGAATTTTTGTTACATCGAAAATACGTATTGGGTGCCAATGTCTGGTGTGTATTGTGGTTAAAGTTTTTAATTAAATCGGATGTGGATTACGCTTTAGACAAGAGTATCGGTGTTTTTTGAGACTTTTGTTTTGACGATAAAATAAATAAATTTTATACATGAAATTGAAAAGAACATTTATTGAATGTTTAAATTGGGCTGATGATGCGTCGCATATAACGTGTGAACTGGCGGGTCCGTAGTCAAGTGGGGCGGGGGGGGCTCAGCTTTCCTGGAAAATTATTGCCCCCCCAGAAGATTTTCAACCTTGCTTGCAAGTCATTATAAACCGTTGAAAATTTACGATGAATAAAGTAGACACATTTTAGAGTTTTGGAGCCATGTGAGTGAAGCGGGTTTTCCACGATGTTTTAAATTAAAATTTCGTTCAATAACTGCTTAAACTTGGTCGAATTTATTTATATATATACTGTTAAAGAATAAACTACGTTAAGCTACCTTGGTTTTCAGCGTTTGGGCTTTGCCGTACCGCCAAAGGTTTAGAACGGCGCCATATCGGTTATTTGACCTCAGCTCGTTAACCAGATGTCTCATTTCAAATACTTAGAACCATTCGACAAAGCGCCACAAGCGGTGTCGAAAGCTTTATATAATCTCATAGGTTTTGATAAAAAATTTGGTTTCTAATGCACTTAAAAAATTCGAATTTTTCAAAGACTCTGATTTGAGGTGAAACGCTCAGGAAATGTTATGAAAAGCTCAAATATGCCAAAATTTTCAAAGTCAATCATTTTTACGCAAACGCTGGCTGGGGTGAGCTAACCCAACAGACCATGTTTTTGACATAGCATTGGAAAAGACCCGTAGTATTAATGTTTTAGTTGGTTTTATAAAATCATAACAGCGTCAAATTAAAAGTTCAGAAATGGCTTTTTAGACAATTTACCAGACGACTATAAAGAACGTGAACAAAAAGAAATCAGCTACTATCAATGGGTTCCGTTCGTTCTTGCGCTTCAAGCGTTGTTGTTTCATATTCCTCATCTGATATGGCAACTTATGAATTGGCAATCTGGTAAAACGTTGATATTGCAATCATGTCTCTTAACCTTTAAAATTAATAAATTTGCGGTTAAAGCAAAACTTCTATCTGCGTGTAATGAAAAATAATGCAGTATAACGCCTGGTAATATTCTCGCTTATACAAATCAAACAATTTCTAATGGCTAATGCTACTTTGAGGGGTATAACAGTAGTATAAGCATACTCCTAAACCTAAGGCTAAACATAATCTCACAAGGCTAAGCCTATAACTATGTCGAAGCCTGCCTAACCCAAAAATTAGTTTAAAGCTCAAGCTTAGTCTATTATAGTTCCGCGAACAAATGGCTAGCACCAACGTAACATTGGCCTCTTTAGTTCTCAATGATAACAAGTGTTCATTATTGCATTTTAATGTGTAACTATTACGAACCCAATGAAAATAGCTACAGCAATAACCAATCAAAACAACCGTAGTTTCATTAGAGATAATTGATCGTTTATTAACCCATCCCAATTTGACACTGAATTACGCGTTGGGCTATGACATATTATTTTGCCGTAAGCATGACCTATCCGCAATAGCTGATACTGACCTGCTTTAAACTGGCGTTTCAAAAATTGCCAAAAAAAACTATAATTTCAGGTTTAAACGTTCGAGCAATTGTATCAATGGCGTGCGATACTAAAAATGTAAAACATAACCAACGTGAAAGCAGTGTAAAAATAATTTCAAACCATATTGAAGACTCTTGCAGTTTACAAGTATGTACGAAATGAATCTATGAAAATTCGTCATCCGACAGCTTGTCACGCCAAAAGATTAAAACATATTAAAATATGTGCGACAAATTGTCGAGTCGATAAAATTTCGGATTGCAAGTTGTCGGGTGACGAGTTGTTGGGTGACGAACAGTCGTGATATCATACAGAATTAATGATATTATACACATTGAGTACTTTAAGTTTAAAGGTTTTTCATTTTTCTGCCTCTGTCAAAACTATTAGCTTTTACCAGATCGGCCGACACACGCCCTTTTTCAAGAACATACCGCTACTCCACTTATGACGCCCATGGGTTACGATTCCGTCTCCCTTGACTTGGGAGACCCGCCTGTAATGTCACCCATTTTCAATGGCGGTGATAAGAAAGAGGGGGGGTGATGACAGAACTTGCGCTTCGCGCAAATTAAAGCACATTTTATGGCGGCATTTTCAGCGTATAATCAATTGGTTTGCAAACATACTCCAGTGAAAAAGTAAGCTAACAGCACGATTGCCCAAAGGTGGTTGGATTTTGAAAATTGTGGCATATCTGAACTTATCGTTACCTCCCCTGGTCATTCTACGACCGAATATGAATTTTTTGAAAATTTGATTTTTAAGGCCCAATCCCGAAGTCCTTGATTGAGACCCAAAGTTTATCTGTTAAACAGTGAGTTTTCACATTCAGACCTCTGGTTAATGAGTTATGGTCGAAGGTCGAATAACTTATTTGTTGCCGTCCCAAATCGTTGGCAGCGCTCCAAATCAACTATTTGGCCATAACTCGTTAGCCAGATGTTTGATTGCAGAAAATTTAACACAGTTGGACTCAACTCCACAAGCTCTCAAAATAAAATTTTTGAAATATCCAAATTTGGGCGTGGAATAACCGTTAGAGGTTATGAAAATCTCAAATAGGCATAAATATTCAAAATCCAACCATCTTTGGACGAACGGCGGCTGGAAGGAATAACCAAAATCATCCAAAAAATTGGGCATGCGCCCCCTCTTAGGTTCTTTATATCACCGCACCTGCCTATTTTATCATGAAACAACCAACTTTTAAACATATAGTGTTAATTACTACATCTTCAGTGTATAATTTACGCCATATTGTAATCTTGCTCGTGCGCATATTTTGCTTCTGGTAAAAATTTCAAGTAGTAACCAAAGCCGGAGCTACTGTGAGCAAACGGTGAGGTGTTCGTTTCCTACCGAAATCCAATCGCTATCAGGATTTTTACACCCTGTGTCGCTCTTCTTACCTCGTCTATAACAAATCGTTTTTCATGGGAATGGTTGTGATTGACAAATTTGAAATTTAAAATTTCAAAAATGTTGCGGGCATAAATTGAATCTAAAATTTAACTTAATTTCAAAAACGTTGAGGACATGAATTTGAATCAAAAATTTAACATAAAAATTTTCAAAAAAGTTTCGGACATAGATTGAACCCTAAATTTAACTTACATTTCAAAAAAGTTGCGGACGATAATCGAATGACAAATTTAACTTAAATTTCAGAAACGTTTCGAACGAGAACCGAATGACAAATTTAACTTAAATTTCAGAAAAGTTCCGACTGTGAATTAAATCCAAAATTTAATTTAAATTTTCAGAAAAGTTTTGGACGAGAATCGAATCCGATCGTGTTTATATTTGGTTGCGGCAAAGCGAAAGGTTTATATGTCACATGCGTGTACATTGCATGCAAATTGCTATACGTCCTTAATGTCATTGGACAGCTATTGCTGTTGAACAAATTTATCGGAGCCAAATACACGTTTTGGGGCGCAGACATTATTCATGATTTGATTCACGATCATACGTGGGAAAATTCTGGCCATTTCCCACGCGTTACTATGTGTGATTTTATAGTAAGTCGGCACCAGATCTATGAAAAACGGTAGCAGGAGGCTTCTGTCTCCATTTTATTTAATGCAGTAGCACGGCCCACCCTACGCCTTGTGCAATCTAACGTATCGGTCCTGAAGCTCCCACACAATACATCGTGACCAGTGCCGGAGCAGGCTCTAGAGTTGGGCCCCCAAACATTCCGGGGTAGCTGCACTTTCCGATGATATTTTTTAATATTTTTGTTTAAAATCTTGTTAGGAAAGAGACCCTTTTCGGGGTGGCCCCCAAAATGGACAGTATGCGTGGTTGCTTCTCCGACCCCAATCGTGGCCTCGTGTGAATTGCTGACGCTTTTTTGATTGACCAAGTCCTTCGTGCAATTCACCGGTCTGTTTTTGAGATATAAAGAATACAATTTTTGACTTAAAATCATTTGCGTAACGCAACAGATTCGATGCTTGTGAACCTGATGAAACAGCGAGAATTTGACTTAATCACTTAAGAGTGTCTTGGCATTCGTAACGCCAATCAGTATTAAAGGCCCTTACGCGAGACCACCCCCCCGGCGGCTTTTACTCTACTGTACAAGAGTGTTATTGCTAAGCTATTTAGCAACCAAACACCTACGCTGGTTGCATATGACTGCACTTCTGCAAAGCCAAACGCTCTTTACTGTTTCAGATCAGGGGATTGGGCACAACAAGACGTTACAGTGTTCAGTGTGTGCTTATGATTAATATGTTCAATGAAAAGATATATTTGTTTCTTTGGTGGTGGTTTTTGATCGTTGCAATTCTTTCTTTACTGAACTTGCTCTGGTGGATGTACGTCAGTTTCAGTCCAGGTTAGTTGCGGCAGCGAATCCCGGCCCGTAGACAAGGGGGGCACTCATCACCCGTGGCAGAAATTTTACCTCTTCACAAAATTTTGCATCTTACTAGCAAGTCAACGAAAACCCTTGTATGCCCCTTCTCAAAATTTTTTAGCTCCCCCCCACTTGCAAGGTGAGTTGGCCACAGGCCGGAGACGATCCAGCATTACTTTTGACGACGTTGATTACTGCCTGGTAAGCAACATATTTTAACATCGGCAACACAGCGCCAGTATTTTGTTTCAGAAGAGTGCACCTTCAAGTAAAAGTTTTTTGGGAGCAATGAAGTTAATTAGGCATGTAAACGCGCCATTTTCCCCGCCTTCCCGATACTTCGATAGAAGATATACAATCACTATTTCAGCTTGTATACCACAAACAATGCTTGACTTTATACCTGTCCCATGAGCACATTACTGCCGTCCCAAAATCCCATCATCCCCGCAAAACAATTGATAATCCTTGTTTGCGGTGGGATTCTGGGATTCAGACATTTTTTGATTTCAAGGCTTTGGCTTAAAGCTACGGTTAAGGATGAGGCGTTACTTTTACACATAGGCTTCCGCGTAAGCTTGGGCTGAGGTTAAGGCTTTAGGACTAGGTTTTGGTTTAAACAGAGATTAAATCTGAAATGCACTTGAACTAAATCTTAGGCTTAGGCCTAGTCTTAGGGTGAGTTCTTGGACGTTTGGCAACTTTTTTCAATTTGTTTTTAGTTTTTTCATTTTAATTTTTGAAACAAAAATTGTAAATATTAAAAAACTGCAATCGTTACAGAACAGTGCTCGCATAGCATCGCAAAAGCAGTTTTTAATGCAATAATCAAGAGGCGCAATTACTTTCAAATTAAAGCTTAAGCAATATTTTAAGCGCTTACCTGCATTTTACCAATTTAGCAAACTAAACTTATATATAAGTCTAATCACAAGTCCTCTCTATGTTTTCACCTTACAAGCCCAGTATTCTATTTAACAATTCATAAGCATATGAGCAATGCAAATTCTCAACAAGACGTATAATTGTCGCCGTCAGGGTCATGAGTCAAACTCTTGCGTTCGATTAACTATGGTAACCGCTTCCCAACGGAAAGTTCCGCGACTGAAATCTTAGCTTCGTACATTTAGCATAAAATAAAAAATATTAATGTAGGAAATGTTTAAAATAAAATTTGTGTATATATAAAGCATTTCTTTCAAGAATACAATGTTTGGCGGAAGCACGGAATCTGGACCCCCTAGGATTTTGTAAAAAGTGGTCCGTCCTATAGATTTCGATGAGCTGAATTCAGCGGTGCCATTTTTGTGGCGGATGACCAATGGTTCAAAAGTTATGGGCCTCGAAATTATAGCGCAAACACAAACAGATTGGAACATGAAGTATCCATCAGTAACATGTTCGTAAAATATAAGAAACCAGGATATTCCTTAGACAAATCTGATTGCTGTTTTTACATGTTTTATATGCTAAAAAGTTAAAATTGAAAGGGTCATAACTATTTAACCGGGGACCCTGCAGCGCTAAAAATGGCACCGTTGAAATCAGCGCGTCTATAATTCCTAGAGGGGTCCATATTCCGTACCTACCTCCATCCAATATTTTAGGCCAAGCTTACGCTTTGAAAAGTTATATTTATGCCCGTCTTCTCAAACGTATGTAGCCCCCGATCACGAGTTGGCAATAGCTGAATCTTTGAGATATAAAAAAATGGCGCCTTAGAATGTGGAACACGTTTTTGACATGTGATACTGCCTATTTCTATCCAAATTTTGAAATTCGTAGCTGCACCAGTTCGCTTGTTTGTAAACCCATCATTAGCTGACGATACGTGCTGTACTTAGTTATAAGACATGTTTTCTATTACTGTCCGGCTACAATGGAACAAATTTTTAGGTATTGTCTTTAAAGACAATAGGTTTTTGTCTAAAAGCTCCTAGCAATACTTTCAGTTAGCCGAGTTCATTTCGTCGAAAAATACATCAAAACTGCTCGTTCGCTCTCGCTTGCAGTGGGTGATCCGTTTATGTACAAGTACGAGGAGGTGAAAAAGTTTACCCGGAGCCGTCTTCGGCCGGACGGGGTATTCGTAATGCGACTGGTGAGTGCGAACGCAGGAGACGTCATTTGTACTGAAATTGTCAAAGCGCTTTGGTTGAGTCATCGGGAACGAAATCATGATGGTCAATTGCCTGGGGGTGGTATTGAAACGCAAGGTCAAGTGTCGAGTGTTGGTGAATCGGACGGAAGCGACAGTGCTCAACCGTTGATTCAGTAGATATTAAGAGTCCTCGTAGCCAGAAACAGATCACGTCGGGCGCTTAGTCACCAAAAGAAAAATTTTAAATCTCAAAAAGGAATAGGGGCTTGGCATTTATAGCAAAAATTTTGGAACGTTGAAAAAGTTTTATTTTAGGTCAAAAATTATGTAAAACCTCAGCATAAGTGGTCACTCTGGAATATTTTGTGTCTCGTTCATGCTTGTGGAGTTAGCTACGGGCTTGATTACCACTATTACGGATCGACGAATGATAATATGTCTATAAAATTTATAACTGTGTGATTTCGTTGACGTGTAAAATAAAATTTATGGAATCAGTTTTATTGCAAATTGCTATATTGATTTAAACTGTTTGCTGAGCTTCCGTCAGCCGTACGGCGCCGTCCATCACCCGACAGGTGCCGTTCGTCACCGTCCGTCAGCCGTACGGCGCCGTCCATCACCCGACAGGTGCCGTTCGTCACCGTCCGTCAGCCGTACGGCGCCGTCCATCACCCGACAGGTGCCGTTCGTCACCGTCCGTCAGCCGTACGGCGCCGTCCATCACCGGACAGGTGCCGTTCGTCACCGTCCGTCAGCCGTACGGCGCCGTCCGTCACCCGACAGGTGCCGTTCGTCACCGTCCGTCAGCCGTACGGCGCCGTCCATCACCCGACAGGTGCCGTTCGTCACCGTCCGTCAGCCGTACGGCGCCGTCCATCACCCGACAGGTGCCGTTCGTCACCGTCCGTCAGCCGTACGGCGCCGTCCATCACCCGACAGGTGCCGTTCGTCACCGTCCGTCAGCCGTACGGCGCCGTCCATCACCCGACAGGTGCCGTTCGTCACCGTCCGTCAGCCGTACGGCGCCGTCCATCACCCGACAGGTGCCGTTCGTCACCGTCCGTCAGCCGTACGGCGCCGTCCATCACCCGACAGGTGCCGTTCGTCACCGTCCGTCAGCCGTACGGCGCCGTCCATCACCCGACAGGTGCCGTTCGTCACCGTCCGTCAGCCGTACGGCGCCGTCCATCACCCGACAGGTGCCGTTCGTCACCGTCCGTCAGCCGTACGGCGCCGTCCATCACCCGACAGGTGCCGTTCGTCACCGTCCGTCAGCCGTACGGCGCCGACCGTCACCGTGCAATATCGTGCGCAAATAACTCACGTACGATACCGTGTAGTGACGGACTTGGCGGACGGGGACGGCCGGTGCCGCACGACAAGTATAATGCAACCAGTAAACGTTGGTTCGTGCTATTTAGAATCACATTGTTTCGATGACCGTCACCTGCGCGTTACTACTTAATTTTTTATTTTCTATATTAAACCATACTTTTTGACAGAGGTGTATACAGCGTATGAGATAGAGGGATAACCTCTCCTAAATCTCCGGAAGGGCAAGAAATAGAGTACTTTTACCGGCTATAGAATAACATTTTAACTTATAAAGCTCGAAAAAAACTTTTTTATACGAAGTTATGCCCTATATATGTATATATGTATACCGCGACCAAACCTAATTGCTAGATAATTTCATAGTACCTATTATTTTATGTAAAATGAAATTTTATTTTATTTGCGGTTTTTGAGGATCCGTTTCATAAATGAATCTTTTACATCTGAGTTTAAAATTCGATTTCTTTAGTTCTTAACATTTGCGATCGGAATTTTATATTACCTCTCAATTATTTTACTTTTAAGTCCCTCTCTAGATGCTGCGGGCGTATAGATATTTAGTTTATAGTTATAGGAAGCAACCGTTTGCAAAATTTTTTTGAGACGGCCTGGAGGCCGTCTCTATTAAAAGCAGTTAATGTTTCGGGGTGTAAATTTTACCAAATTTGCAAAAAGAAAAAGCGGTAATTCTAGCTTACTTAATGAAATTTTGGTTTTATAGGGTAAATGAAAGTTGCTAAAATTCTGCTTTAAACAAGATGGAAAAGAACTGAAATTTTTCGAGGGTTAATTCATAAGTGACCCCCTTAAATATGCCCTATTTGTCCTCCCTGATTTTGCAAAACCTATTTTTGATCTTGTCGTGTTTACCATCAAGGTGATTTGCATATTTTTATGTACATGCACAATGTACATTTGTACTTTGTATATATGTAAAACACTAATCCACAGCACACTACACATTTTCGAATATGATTTATTTGTGTACCATTTTGTCCTGGTGGGTTGGCGGAGCCGAATCGACAAGACGGTTGATTTAGGTGCTAGAGGTTAATTTTTTCTGGCTGCGACGAAATATTAGTTTTCGGTGAAAATCGCTATCACGTTGTATTGTTTTTTCTGGTCATTTGTACAAACTGTAGGACTGTTTTCAAATTTTAAATGTTTCATTCAAAGATTTAATAAAGTGTTCCGCCTAAGATGTATCAATGAAAGTCTCATCCTCTCAATTATTGACGGAAACTTATTTGGATCCCTAGTTATATTAAGACTGCAAAAACGGTCATTTCTCGCCATTTGGCGTATTTTGGTCACTATCCGTTTCGGTATTTTACTCAATGACTGCTTGTCAACAGTTTGTTTCTTATCCTTGACTGATATTGTTTTTGCATATTTTATTTTTAAATTAAAAACTTTAAAAGTCGTATGCAAAAACTTAACAAGTAGGACGCACGAAAAATGATTTGCATTTTAAACAGAAATTCAAATTCTAAATAAAAAATAATTCAGTCAAAGTTTTAGCCAACAGTAATTACAGAACTTTAGTGACAGTATCAGTAGGAAACAGTAATTAATTCTAATCCTACACTGCAAAAAATGGTGAGTCAAATTCACTCTTTCCTAAATAGACTTTTTCTGAGTACACAAACTGAGTTAAAATTCGACTCCGCCAGAGTCAAATTGAGTCGAATTTGACTCGGGTGGAGTCGAATTTTGACTGAGTTTGTGTAGTCAGGAAAAGCTTCGGAGAGAGTCAATTTGACTCACCATTTTTTGCAGTGAACTCTTGTGACTTAGTCACATGTTACTAAAATTGTAGCTTGCAAAATTTCAGGTTAAACTGCGTCCATAAAATTTCAGTAGATTGTAGCTGAAAGGCTTACGCGATAAATGTAACGCTTGAAGCTGTTTGGAACAACTTAGGCTCTGAACGAAGTTTTGAAATAACGGGCAGTTAAACGTTACTACAAGACGAGAAACAGATTTCTGATTAGCTATCGAAGCTGCATTCTTGGGAGCGGACAGGCTAATGAGAATTGTTTAACAAACTTGACGACAACCCACTGAGCCACATTAATTGTCTATTGTTGCTATAAACTCAATAGACTACGTGAAGAATATAGTATTTTCGGAAAATTTATCCTATATTTGTTTTATTTACCCCGTCTTCATTGCCGCTTTTAGAGACTGCTTGTTATATTTAATTTTAAGTAAATTTAAATTTTTCAATTCTTTCAGCTGTGATAGTTTACTGAACTAAAAGTTTCTCAAGAAATTTTCTTGAATTTATAGTGTAAGTACCGCAAAATTTTAATCGAACGGTTCACACCAGGAAGCGTCCATGTAAATATCGGGGGCGGAACGTTTTTTTGCGGGACTGCAATTGAACAATCAGGTTTAGGCTAATTTTTTTGCAACGCATCTCGCTGAAAGGAACAATTTCATGTAAATACAAAAAATTTCACACCGCGGTCGCCTTGACCTCCTGCAAAAACTTTGCCGGAGATTGTACGACTTACTAGCTGTATTATGTAGCACTGTGGTGACCCGAATAAGAGGGTGGGTGATAATAAGAAAGAGAGTTCCCATTTCGAGTCCCAATCAATAGGAGTCCGCATCTCTAATAAGAGTCCGTAAGCAGATAGAGTCCCTAAACCCAAATTAGAGACCATAGATGTCAATTATCTCTAATTGTAGCGCATAAATGACTGCAGGACCAAATAAAGTTGAGTTCGAAACTTTAAAGTGTACTTAAGTTTTGAAAGTAAGATTCCAATGTACAATCTTGCATTATCGCTCAAGCTTTTGATGCAAGGCAAAAACGTTTTATTTACCGGATAGTTGCCATACCCGATATATTTCTGTAACGAAAGGTGGCATAGGGCAGGTTGAAAATAAATAACAGTCGGTAACCAAATAACAGGGGGAACCCTCTCGAGAGGTCAAATAAATATCAGTTCCCCCTCAAGTTCGGGTCACTACACTACGCTAATAATTTGTGGCACGAAATATTTGACTCAATATAAGTGTCAATTTTCAGATTCAAAATGAAAACATGAGCATTAAGCTTAAGTATACACCAGCTTCAAATAATCTTGGTAATAGAAATAAACGCGCTTTTGAACAGTTTCTCCTTAACGGGGCTTAGGCTCAGGCTCAGAACTTATAGTTTTAGGCTTATGTATAGGTTTATAAAAAACCTACCTAAGTGTAAACCTGTGTCTAAGCGTTTTACTCAGCCTTAGCACTGAAGCTGAGCCTTAAGTTTAATGTGAGAGAAAATTTCATAAAAGCCAAGAACCATTTAATAACCATTATTTTACTGCTTAAATCAAACCTAATTTTCTAATTAAATTTACCATTATTTTACTGCTTAAATCAAACCTAATTTTCTAATTAAATTAACCATTATTTTACTGCATAAATCAAACCTATGTTTTGAATTAAATTAACAATTATTTTACTGCTTAAATCAAACCTATGTTTTGAATTAAATTAACCGCTATTTTACTGCTTAAATCAAACCTAATTTTCTAATTAAATTAACCATTATTTTACTGCATAAATCAAACCTATGTTTTGAATTAAATTAATTATTTTACTGCTTAAATCAAACCTATGTTTTGAATTAAATTAACCGCTATTTTACTGCTTAAATCAAACCTAATTTTCTAATTAAATTAACCATTATTTTACTGCTTAAATCAAACCTAATTTTTGAATTAAATTAACCGCTATTTTACTGCTTAAATCAAACCTAATTATTGAAAATCAACTAATTTCTTGACTCTGGTGTTCGGTTCAGGTTAAAGTTCAATTATGTGCCCGACAACACAGCTCGTATTTCATCATCCATGGATTGGTTTTGTGGTGATCCCGATGAACGTACTGATGGCATCCGTGACGTAGTCGACGTTTTTCAATCGTGAACAAATGATCATTTGGTCCACGCCAGAAACTGTCGTCATCGCAAACCTAAAATTTGCAAAACCCGAAAGCAAATAGCATTTCAAATGCATAACAATATGAATTTTACCTTGTTGTCACTGACGCAATCAGGATTTCATTTCGGGTGAGTATATATAATTTCCAATAAAGGTTTCGGTTTTCACAGAAAAACGAAAATGTCGTTTGATATTTGCGAACAAAAGATTGTCTGAGCTACCCTGTAAATTTCAGTGAGTTGATTTTAACTCAGAATGAGTTGAATCGCTCAGTCTGAGTTAGGACTGTCAGAACTCAGAATTTTGAGTTGATTCAATTCAGTCTGAGTTAATTAATCAACTCACCCAGAGTCAATTCAACTCAGAGTGAAAATCAACTCAACTCAGAGTGAGTTAATGTTGACTGATGCTAATTCAGAAATAACCAAGTCGCTAGCTGAATTGATTAAATCAACTCATTTGAATTTATAGTGTACGCCAAATCCTGTCGTCATCGCAAATTTAAAAGAACCACAAAAATTAACTAAAATTTTGTCTATTTTTTGTTTCAAGAAACATATTCAAATTAAACAGAATTTGTCCATATTGGAACCAGTAACGTCTGAAATAAATAATATGAAACTTGGGTTAAGCAATGAATGGTGTAAGCGAAATTTCATTTCGAGAGGTTATAACTTTGGATAAAGTTAACATTTTTATTAGTTTACTTTCAAGTCCAGACGGATTTATAAATATTTACAAATCCAAATTTTGTTTCCTGACGTAATTATTAATGTTCAAATTACGAAACGCAAACGTGACAGTTGCCACCCGATATGTTACATTAAAGCGAATCATTTTTGACTCGGCTTGTTTTTACGACAGCTGCAAATTAATTGCATACATAGCGGAGATGCAAAAAAGGAAAACAGTTAGCTCTATTGGGCAAAGTAAAGAAGAGGCCGTAAGAGTAGTGTAAGCATATACATAACCTAAGCCTAAGCCTATGCCTATGCCTAAGCAAAAAATTACTCCAAAGCGTAAGCTAACTCTATTGCTGTCCCGCGAGAGAACGGTCCGCCCCAGATCTATACAGAGGCCGCTCTGTGTTAAAATGCCAACTGCAGTAGCTGTAGTAAAAACGGAGAGCTAAAAACAACAAATCTATACCAGCTACCTCGATTTTAAACGGCTTAGATCTTTCCCATCCATCAACGCCATATTCTCGCCAACCGGCTTCAAGCGGATCAAATTCTGAACCGCGGACCGAATTGGAGTCTTCAGGTCCAATAGACTGCTGAAACGGAATAATTTGTGTCAATTTAGCATGCCAGTGCACTCCATTGTGAGATTAATTATGTGGGACGGTGCCAAAAAACAGGAGACCACGCGGACATTTTCACATAATTTCCAAACAGGG
Source organism: Enoplolaimus lenunculus (assembly GCA_030248215.1). Taxonomy (NCBI): domain Eukaryota; kingdom Metazoa; phylum Nematoda; class Enoplea; order Enoplida; family Thoracostomopsidae; genus Enoplolaimus; species Enoplolaimus lenunculus. The sequence continues at coordinate 72,527 of JASANG010001574.1, read as the reverse complement.
CCAGTTTTTAGGAGACCAAATTCTCTCGGCCAGCCATTGTTCGGGACCCTAGAGTAGTTCAATGCGCGCAACCACAAACGATGGTTACGACTGGATCCGGAGTTGAAGCTGCTGTGTAGCAATGTCTTCAGGATCGTATTCAGCAGAACTGACAGTTTCCGTTCATAGGCAAGTGGAAATGCTTTACACCTTTCGAAAATTAATTTCATGAAAAGAATTATAGGTTCGCAGTTCAATTTTTTGGTTTTTAATAAGTTCAAGAATCGGGTTCAAGCGGAGAATTAGTCCTGGTATATATCAACCAGTTACTCCCAAAATGCTTTTCTAAATTCATCTCGGACCTGTCGAAGCTAATATTTTAAGACGAATCTGGTCACAACTTTCAACAAGCAATCTTCCTGATCGACAACTGATGGTAATCTTAAGCCAAACAAAGGGATGGCCCATGTTCAAAATTTAAAACTTGAAATCAAAACTTTTTCGGTTTCAATTATACCATTTCCGGCCTCGTAGCTAAAACTGGCTAAAAAAGGCTCAGACCCCATAGAGATATTTTTCACACATTCAGAATATTTTGAGCCTTTGTCTTGTGTATGTCATTTCAAATATTTACATGCCGCTTCAGAAATTTAACTCCGATATCAGATTAAGATCGCTACAGAACTGATCAGAAACAACTCACAAATCCATGCCCACTGCGGTGACAATGCGAGTTGCCCAACACAGTAATCATCAAATCACATTTCTTTTCTCCACAACGTTTTGTTGAGTCTTTGATGTCGGATTTGTTCACAGGCTGGACCAGGATTGGACGAAACTTGTAGTCAAAATGGTCGTAGTGTCCACACCGTACGGCTCCAGATGCTGATATCACTTCTATCAATGGTACCAAGCTGAACAGGAAGGTCAGCGAAATTTTGAGTAACATGTCGCCGTTAGTAAAAGGCAGAAACTAGAAATATGACAAAATTTCTAGAACAAATTCGCTCTTAAGCAGCTTGATAAAGTTAGAAGAAAGATAATTGACAAAACAATGTATTAACCTTAAAAAATTATTTATCAGATTTTACATTTGGTAATGCAATCTAACAAATGTCCGGTTTTGACAACAAGTTTATGATTCGAAATCTGTTACGTAACTATGAATATATTCTAAAACGAATATATTGACCAGCTATGTTGAGCAAAGTACTTGCTGATTCTTGAAAAATATGTCGTATTCTCAAATGTGTGTAGCACCTATCACCAGTTACTGATAAATTTTGTAAACTTTCGAATCTGCGAATGGTGAGTTTCAATAATCAACATATTGTTCCGATTTGATGTTCCTACAATTGTGTGCTACCTGTGAGATCTACAATTTTAGGAGTTCGCGAGTTTGAAATCTTTAAATCCTATCACTAACTGGTGATAGGTGCAATGACGCATTTGAGAATACCAGACCTGGATTCAGATACACATATATAGTTAGTCAGAGCGCCGCTGCCACCACAGCACAATTTTATTATCCACCCCATGTAAAGATCAGGTGCGGAACGTTTTCCTACGAGACTGCAATAGAGTAAACTTAAGTTTTACACTATTCTTTGTTTAGGCATCGACTTAGGTATACGCTGATTCTTACGCTTATGCTTAGGCTTAGGCTTAGGAATACGCATATACTGATATTATGGTATTGTTGTATACATTGGCCAAGAATCATATCTGTCAAGAAGTAATACTGTGCTAATTCATACAATGCAAGGTTTCGCGGGGTGAAGACGAAACGAAAAATAAATAAATAAAATTGCTTACATGGTTTAACGAAAATGCAAACGCTGTTTTATCAAAGCACTAATTAGAAGCTTATGTCAAAATCAGTTATGTTACAGTGCAAAGATAACGCTGTAAGTTTAACAATGTGGGTGTTTTAGGTGAAACTGTAATGTAGTGACCGGAATAAGAGTAGGGGGTAATAAGAGGGTGATCCCCATTTTGAGTCCCAATCTATAGAAGTCCGTATTCATAATAAGGGTCCGTAAGCGGATAGGGTCCCTAAACCCTAATTAGAGTCCATAAATGTCAATTATACCTAATTGTAGTGCATAAATGAATGCAGGACCAAAAAATGTTGAGTTCGCACTTTAAAGCATACTTAAGTTTTGAAAGTACATTACGAAGTATAACCTTGCATTATCGCTCAGGCTTTTGATACAAGACCAATAAACGTTTATTCAACAGATGGTTGCCATACCGGATATATCAGTAATGAAGGGCGACGGAAGGCGGATTCAAAATAAATAACAGTCCGTAACCGAATAACAGGGGAATGTACCCTCTGGAGAGGCCAAATAAATAACGCCATGCTCATATTTAAGTAGCGGCCAACATGTCGATCAGGGCCATGCCATAACAGTAATATTAGTGCCTTTAAGCTTATTCCTAAGCCTAGGCGTCACGATATGCCTATGCATACCTCTAAGCCTAAGCCTAATCGGGAAGGCAAGCCTATATCTACCCCTAAATCTAAGCGTAAGCGAAAGAATAACCCTATACCTAAGCCTAAGCCTAAGTATAAAGTGATGCTTAAGCCTATTAAGCCTACGCAAAAATAGTCTAAAGTTTAAGCTTAATACTCTGTTTCTTGGAAATACCGCCCGCCCCTGATCCATATATAGGCCTAAAGCAGATAAAACGATAAGAATATTTGTAATTATGAAAAAATTAGAATTCTTTTGATAACCTTTAACTCCCAATAATGTTCATTGACAAATTGGCAATAGGTCAGTAAAATGCTACTTTAAAAAGCTGTAGCAGCTGTATACTAACGTGTTTCCAGCATAAATATTAAAATTTTGAAATTATTGGAATAACATTTTGCGGTTTTCTCAAAATGTTGATTTACTTAATGTAATTTTGCGAAACAAATACGTATTAAATTCTTTCATCATCAGCGATGCCCTGAGAAATTTGGACTGCAAATGGACGGGACCGAAAGACGACTATACTGGTTTCTAATTGGCCAAATTTGACAAATCATTGAAAATAAATTCAGATAATCGGATATCGGATGGCGGGAGGGCGTCCTTCTTAGCCCCTCACACGGTATGCCTCAGTTTTTCATGCACCATACACCGATAAATTGATTGTCAACATTTTTTCACAGCGTAATTCAAGACAACTCAAACAGTTTGTGTTCGATCGTAAACATGAAAGTTTCAACACACATTTAAAAGTGACGGTTTTTACACTGTAAATCTCAGTGAGTTGATTTTAACTCAGAATGAGTTGAATCACTCAGTCTGAGTAAGGACTGTCAGAACTCAGAAATCTGGTTCAATTCAACTCATTCTTAATTAATCAACTCGGCCAAAATCAACTAAACTCAGAGTGAGAATCAACTCAACTCAAAGTAAGTTAATGTTTACTGAAATTATCTCAGATAGAACCAACTCGTTAGCTGAATTGATTAATCAACTCATTGAAATTTACAGTGTATACAGACACAGGTGTGCAATCAAACTTGTAATTGTATTTTACTTTTCCTCTATTCTAGTACAATATTATGTCATGGCATCAAAGTATAACCTAAGGTCTTCCTCAGGCACCGACGGCAAATCGACCCCCACTTTCAACTGTGAGCATTTCATTTGTTACTTTTTACGTCCAATGCAAAGAAAATTGATATTTAGTACCTCGTAGAACTAAAACGAAATATTAACAAATTCCAAATAACTTCACCTTACATGGATTACCGAGCGTCAACAGAGTAGGATTGAGGGATTTTAATATTACAAACTATATACTGTACATGAGGTATATGACATAGACGAGACGGAAAATCTGCAGTTTTTACATGAGCTATGCAGACAAATTTTAAGTGTTATATGCCACCCCCGGCTCGCGCCAGTAGCTCCCAGGAAAATTTTTTGTTCCCGTAGAAAATTTTCAACCTTGCTTGTAAGTCATTGAAAACCCTTGAATACGCCTATTGAAAAAGTTTTAGCTCCCCATGCAAGGTGAGCTGGCTACAGACCTGCCCCTGCTCCGTGGTCCTAGCATTATCCTGGCTAGAGTGGGGTTAAAATTTTCTCTGTAGCATACAAGGCTTTTCGCTGACAAGCGAGGATGAAAATTTTCTATGACGGCCAATATTTTGTCAAAGGCCTGAGCGTCCCTGCCCCCCTTTGCTACGGGCCAGCGTCCCTCCCTGGTAGGTAGACCTACAAACTTAATATAATTTTGCTATAGTTCATCGTCAGCTGCGTGCTGTGGGCAACTATGAAACGTTTGTTCTCATGTTTCAAGCAACATTTTGCGTTTTTCCTTTGACTGTAAAAAATGTACTTATTGAAAAAAACTTACGCGATCTACTGTAAAATGTCAGATAAAGTATACTTTTGTGTTTTAGTTTTGGTCGTAGTTGGTTGGTAAACAATCAGCTAGTTATGCTTTTAGACAAATTTCATAGTCAATAGGCCGGGCCCGTAGCCAAGGACATGGGGGTTGACCCTTTCTGGACAAATTTTGCCTCCTCCCTGGAAAATTTCAACGTCCCTTGTAAGTCTTTGAAAACCCTTGTATCACCCTCCTGAAATTTTTTTTGCCCAGCCCAGCATGGCGAGTTGACTACGGGCCTGCAATAGGCTTTTAATTTTCTGGAAAGACAAATTTAAGCTACCTTCGACGAAGGGCGCTCTGCTCAACATCTTAGTTACGCCAAAGCTATGAGCCATATTTGAGCGAGAAGTCAAATGAGAGTGAATAACGCGATACTTAACTTAACGCCACAGGCCCAAAGTTTTCTGAAACCGCATATCGAATCGATTTTGCCAGGCGGCCACAATCGCCCGTTGTCCCTTCATACAGCTAGCCAGTAACCAAACGTAGTTTTAGTACTAAATCATGGTACAAAACTTATGTTTTGATTCGTTTCGCATGGCCTAGACCTAAGTATCCCGTCGAAATCCGTCAAGGGTTGGAACCGGACTGGGCCAATGCCCGCGGGCCAGAGCCGGGCCCGGGCCCAAATGTTGGGCCCGCGAGTCTAAGCGTCCGGGCCGGGTTTGAGCCCAGACTTCGGGTTCGCGGGCCGAAATAAATCAGAGCAGTACGTGACCTATCTGCCTGATGAACTGCAGAAGTTTTTGCTGCTACTTCAAGAAATTGTTAATTACTGGCGTGGTAACAGTGTTACTTCTATTGTTATCCAAGCTCACTAGGCGCGTGCTTGGTAGTTGGTATACAAGCTGTTACGAACAAATCTGAGCATATATACCCTTAGTGAAGGTGGCAACTTAGTAACCGGGACTCGTAGCCCTTCGCATCCGACTGTCGTTTGATCTCTTGTGGCTCTGTAGGAAGCTGCCCTGAACAATATTTGGTGAAGTATGAATTATAGTGTTATGTTTATATGGTTTGTTTTATGTTATTTTCGGCTCTATACCTGTATTGGGCACTAAAAACTGGGCCGGTTGCAACCCTAGATCCGCCGTTTACTAGCGGATTAAAAGGAGGGGCGAGGGGCGTACGCTCCCTACAATTTTTCCTATCAGAAAATTATAAAAAATACAATTTTCCTTCAGTATCTTTTTTGTGATAAAATGGTAAGGTCGCACAATTTTCCCCACTCAAAATTTTTTTTTGATGATAAAATGATAAGGTCCCTACTTCACAAGGTTTGCGTTTCATAGCGTTTGCCAGCCCGTACCCCCCGTCAGAAATGTTTGGATCCACCTCTGCATCCGTCAGTGGTTGTTGCATCGGTTCCATTAAAATTGTTTTCAAGTTTGTCGCTAAATACTACAATCTGTTCGCCCTCGTAAATTTTACCTCAATTGTAAGAGCATACGAGCTTTACTGTGTCGGTGAACGAGTTGTGTATTTTAATAGAAATTTCACTACATCAACTGAAGCGTAAACGAAAAGTACATGCAGACATATAAGAAAAATTTGACGTGAGTGCACCGCACTGGTTGATCCAAAGGGGCACCCAGACGTATGCCCTCCTTAACAGGGATCAAAATCAAACTTTTGTGTTACGGTTTAAGCAGTAAAATTGCGTTTGGTTTGTCGCTCGTTAACTTTTTAACTACGATATATCGCACGGCCCGCCGTTTCAAAAATTTCACAATCTGCCGCTGAAGCAATGGTTACATAATAGGAAATTTCATTTTAAAATGTGCTTTTGACGAACTCGCTGTGTGTTTTTTGTTCTTCACAAGTCTAGCGATACGTGAATGCAAAATATTAGCCTGTAATAGACAGTTTTTTTTAATTATTTCATCTTTACGCAACGTATTCAATGTTGTTCAAACGTAAGTAATGGAGTTTTAGCACTGCAGGATCCAAAGCGACCCTGCCATCCAGGCCTTGACTTCTCTCAACCTGAATCAAGTTAAGTTTAGTACTAAAATTGCGTTTGGTGTCATTTTTCCACCATCTGCGATGTTTTTCATAACATTGCGATGGGTCTCAGCAGACATTTCTCAATCTGACTTTGGGGATAAGCCAAAAAATCACGCTCAATTTTGGTATTTTACGTCTATTTGATACAGACAAATTTATTCCTATGAACAATGACTATGCTTGCAAAAACCGTAACCGCCTTTGCTTTAAGTCATGTAAAGCACTGGTGTTGTGTGTTGTACTGAGTCACGTTGTTATTCATGTAGAAATGGAGCGATGCTATATAGGCGTAGGTTGGTTCGTGTAAATGGCGGGCCGGTAGGCTAGGGCAGGCAGGGACCTCATCCTCCTTGGAACAATTTTGCCCCCCCCCTAAGAAATTGGCGCCGTCCGTGACCCGTATGGCGCCATCCGTCCCCGTGCATCACTCGAACAACGCTGTCGTCTCCGTGCGTCGCCCGTACGGCACCGTCCGTCACCGTGCGGTATCGTACGCAAATGACTCACGTACGATAACGTATGGTGACGGACAGCGCCGTACGGATGACGGACGGTTACGGACGGCCCGCACGGGTGGCGGACAGTTACGTACGGCGCCGTTCGGGTGACGGACGGCACCGTACGGGTGCTAGACGGTGATGGACGGCGCCGTACGGGTTACGCATGGTGACGGACGCGCCAGACGTCAAGTATAGCGCAATCATTAGCCTTAACCTAAGTGTCTGGAGAAGTATTGTACACGAGCCAAATTAATCTCAGTATTATGTTTGCGTTTCTTATAGTTTTCTAGTGTTCACTGCTGGTTTCAAGGCGCCTTATTACTTTCATTCATCGTTTTTGTCAGGCTTCAGCGCACGGCACACACAGTGCTAGAGCAGCCATCACCCATACCCCCATTTGAGGTCTCACCCCTGAAGCCGCCCCACCATAACCGGTCGAAACAAAACCCGCCGAAGTTTTGAAATGCGTTTGGTTTCTCGTTCGCGAGTGTGTCAAACTTTTATACCATACCTCGATTCTTTTTACGGCATGAGACACTACGCAGACCTTAAAATAGCCACCAGTTTGTTAAAAATATTAACTGATCCCGGGCGTGAGCTCGGACTGCCTCAGATCAAGCACCGAGAAATTTTGGATCCACGTCTACGTTGGGGGCCCCAACCTGGAGTTTGGGGGAAGCCCCCACTCCTGTCTGCTCAGGCACTGGGCTCACACTGGAGTAAAATACGTTCAATTGCGTATACAAAAGGGATAGGGGGCTATATTTCCCCAAATTTTCTGAAAATCCTCGAAAGACACATTTCCAGGTTGTGGAATAACCTGTGCAGGTCAAAAAAATCAATCTTACTCGCTTCTCAAGCTTGCAAAGACGTGGTTATTCGTTCCTGAACTTAAATCGTAGCTACGCCTCTGTATTTGTTGATATTTGTATTCGGTGTAAAACGTCAAATAAAACCCAAACTATGCCACACTTATTCGACTGTTATATAGAATTGTGGCCAAAAAATTTCAGAACATTCTCAAACCCTAAACCTAAGCCAAAGTTTGAACCTACCTTCGGAATTGACGACAAAAGTACGACAGCCAAAGTTTTTCAAGTTTTAACTATACAAGTGGTGTTATATCGTTTGTAGGCATTCACTTGTGGGTATTTTCATTTATCTTCTATCATATGCGGAAATGTGTATTGAGTAAAAATCTTTAAGCAATTGCAATACAACGTACTGAACAACATTTTTAAACTGCATGCATACTATTGCAAACGTTTCTATTCACGCTTGTTTCGGAGTTGCACAATGCGTCGGCCGTAGGCCTGGCTGAGACGAAAGTTGTTGAAATTAATCACGGCTTACTTTTTCTTCCGGTTAGGTTTTCGTTGTTCATGAATTTGATATTTCAATTAAATATTCAGTCTTTTACGCTACCGGAATTTATTAAACAGAGGCATTAGCCAAGAATAGCATTGAGATTATTTTAAAATGATACTTGTTGGTTTGGACCGCTCAGTCATCGAACGATTTAACATAAACGGCGGGTCACATTTTGAGATAGCCGTATGTTGGTATACATACTGGTTCACCACGTAATAAATTGAAGTAATTAAGCAATTTAAGCTTCGAAAAACGGAACACAATCTGGCCCTTGTACACTCGATTCACATTTAAGCTTACGGCCTAGGCCCATGCTTAAGCTTGGTAAACGTTTAGTTTTAGGTCAAGGTTTAGGCTAAGACTTGGATAAGCTTTTTTTGACACCTAAGCTTTAGCTTAAGCCTGAGCCTAAGAATAAGCGTTTTGTACGAGCACGTCAAGATTGGTGATTTAACAAATTATTACGCTCCTTTTAAACGGCGAACGTATAGAATGACCAGTGTAGGTGTGACACACTAGGTTTATGACAAACAGTAGTATTGTTTAAAATTAGGCTTCTATTACATCACAGCCGGTGTTGCCAACCCCCGTACCTCCGTTTGGGGGACCCACCCCAAACAGGGCCCCCATTCTAACAAGATTTTAAACAAAAACATTTGAAAAATATTTTGATCATCGCATGGGGCCACAGCATCTTAATTCTGGGGTTGCACTTATACATAGATATTTACTATGAGTGTTTTATGAATATGCAATATGTTTTACCTTTAAAAATATAACCATAGTATCAGCGATTCAAGCACAATGCTAAATGATTCAAACTGTGAACTAAATAAATCTCATCTCACTTGCGGCGGAACGAGCGATACAGATGAACTTGACGCTGTCAGAGATCTGAATAATAACTTCCGGTTGAGTGCTGGCATGGGCGGCAACAGTTGTGTAGAAGAAAACTCGGATGCCGCAAGACAAACGAACGATAATAGTGAGGTGTGTGAGATGATTGTACGTTTCAAGATATAGGCCCGTATTCGCAGATGTGTATCGCAAATGTCAACAGTTAGTAACAGGTTTTCAAACTCACTAACTGTTACACTGGTTGAACGACAAATTGGTACAGTAGTAGGACAAATTATATGCGAAAAATGTGCTGAAATTTGAGCCCGGTATTTTCTGGTTTGGAAGTTACACGATCAATCAATTGGTGCTAGGTGCTATTCGCATTTGAAAATACGGGTCATTGTCTGGTGCATTCGGTTTTAGCGCTTTACACTCTGGAACGATTCGAGATAGTAACTGGGGTCGTTAGTTTAACTCCACGCGCAATTAGTTGGATATATTTCAGTTGAAATATTGTTTACTTACTCCCTGCAACAAAAAAGTAAAATATTTGTTATCAACTGTAATACGGATATAGGCTACGAAAACTGAACTGAAAAGTTTCCCGACATTTTAGTTGTCTCGACAAAGGAAAGGAAAAAATTGCTTCTAGCGCAGCTGGCAGCTAATTCAGAAAACAAGCAATTTTATCACACCATTTTTTGATCAAATGAATTCATTTTCGACAAGAAAGCGTTAAAATAGCGTAGATACGTTCTAATTATTTTTAATTGCGATGATTAGGTGGTACTGCTTATTGGCTTAACCGCTAAATATACTATTGAACATTTGACAAGGTAATGGAATATTTTTTAAAAATAGGCTATATTTATTTATACATCGTTCGCATTGCCAATTTTAAGAGTTGCTCGTTATGTTTTAGGTTACTGCGTCAACAGCATTTGCCACGAATATTGGCACAAGTCCGGCGTTCAGTTCATTCCAAAAAATTCTTATTGTATCAAAGCTATCCCGGTACGAATTTGAAGAGAAAACCCGGCCGCATTATTCAAGTCAGCAGCTTCAAGATCACGTACGTTGCGTGCGCTTCGCTATGGAAGGGTGTTCGAAATGAATCCCTTCGAATTGCGTTTCATGTCCATATTACAAGCCCGGTCAATGTATAGAACGGAGCCTGAACAGTAGTATAAGCATATTCCTAAGCCTAAGCCTAAGCCTGGGCCTAAATCTAATCCTGAGCCTAAGCCTAAGCTTGAGCCTAAGCGTACGAATGAGCCAATACCTAAGCCTAAACCTAAGCCTTAACATAAGCACAAAACTTACTCTAAAGCTTAAGCTTACTCTATTACAGTCCCGTTGAAAAACGTTCCGGACCTGTTCTATACATGGGCCACAAGCCCCATAATACAAGGTCTCTATAACGGTAGCATTAAGTTCCATACTAAATAGTTCTGTTAGCTCAGGTAAATTGCGTTGATTATACATTGATTTTCTTACAAATAAACACAATTTCTTTTTGTTTTTACCAAAACATTTTTGCTGAAGAAATGACTTTTCAAGAATTTCGCATTATGATTTATTTCAAAATGAACCCGTCATCGTTGAGAGACAAAAAATCGAAAAAAGAGCCTTTGTAGTTTTAAATTTTACAATAATGGACACTTCCCTACACTGTAAAAAATGGTGAGTCAAATTCGACTCAATTTGACTAACGGAGTCGAGTTTTGACTCAGTTTGTGTAGTCAGGAAAAGCCTATCTCGGAGAGAGTCAATTTGACTCACCATTTTTTGCAGTGTAATAAGTGAATGTTTACGTATTGCTTAAAAAAATATATTTGTATAAAATTCAGAATCGAACAACATAAAATTAGTTTGGTTGAGGTAGTTCAATTCACAAATTTCAAGACGTTTTCACTTTGTTTAGCTGACAATACTTGCTATAAACTTCGGTTTCTAAGCGAATACTTTTAATTTTATGTTGTGTACAAATTTACATTTATTTGGCGTGCTGTGATTTCGCAGTTCCAAAATAATTGTGGCACATCGAAACACAGAAAAGATGCAGGTTGTAGTTTATCAATTTTGGATTACATTTTTTATATATTAATAGTTGTTTTGCTATCATAAGAAACTATTACTGGCTAAAATACTCGTTGATTGCAACGCATCATTTGAGTTCAGTACGTGCAGGCCTGTAACTAGCTCTCCTTTCTAACGGGGGCTGTTTTTGTTCACTTACAAGCAAGGTTAAAAAAATTGGCTAAAATTTCGCCATGGGCTCAGCCCCTTCTGGCTAGCCTTGGCTACAGGCCCGAGTACGTGACTGAATGATTTCAGCTAATCAAAAAAGGCCTTGATGTTAATGATTTGGTATCACGACATCATCAACACCAAAAGTATTTGCGTGTAATATGTGAAGAATTACGGTAAGAATTCCAAGTTTAATGTTGCATACTCAAGCTTAATTTTGACGGAAACATATGCTAACTCTTAAAGTTTTGAAACCTGTGCGAATGAAATGTACAAGGATCCGATAGCAGTGCCCTGAGCGTCGGCTGTTGCAGCTTTTAACAACTATGCATTTTGCAACTTCTTTGTTCAATTGTGGTATTGTTGGACTCTTATCTGCCATGGGTAACGTCCATAAATTTCATTACACTTTCACAGAAATATTTGCTAACTGTAGATGTAATCAGCAACATGTTTTTGCATTTCTATGAGTTGCTATATTAGAACAAAAATTAGGTATCACTAAACATACTTGATTTAAAAGTCAAATTTTAATGGTTGTGCTAGAAACAACACTTCGTATTGTAGCCACCATTGCTGTCATAGCGAAATATTTGAACTGAAATTACGGCCTGTGTAAAGTTCAGGGGCGGGACGGTTTTCTGTTAGACTGCAATTGAGTAAACTTAAGCTTTAGACTAATTGTTACATAACATAGGCTTTGGCTTAGGCTTAAGCTCATTTTTTCGCTTAGCCTTAGGTTTAGGAATATGCTTATAACTACTGTTACGGTCTTGCTCTATACGTTGGCCCGAATTACTAAGAAAAGATTATGTAACTTAGCAGTAGTAAACTTAGCTATTTTTTATTTTAAAATTAATTTTTAAACAGTACACAACATTCGTAGAAACAATTATTTTCGATTTTTTGAATTAATTGCTTACACTTGTTTGCATTTTACAGTGCGAAAATATTTTTTATGCAGTTTATATTTAAGTGGAAGAAACATAGCGTACAAAGTGATCCGCGTGTGGGATATTTGCAATGCATCGTTTGAATGGGGTGACGCCGTACTTGCAGTTGGAGGCGACGGAACTTTCTTGCTTGCAGCATCACAAATTGAAGGCATGTCGCGTATCCCGTTGTTCGGAATATGTTCACACATTCATGATGCTCCCTGGTAAGCGTGCTTTTTCTGGTTTAAATTCGAATTTAGTTTTTTCAGTAAATCTAAAACTAGTCAAAATGGTCGCAGCATTTGCAACTCCGACATTTTACTATCTAATTTGCATGCCACGTACGTGTATAAAAATCGACTGGAACGCAACCCGAAATACGTATGTGGAGTGTTTCAGCTTTAATAATATAACGCATTGATAGTTTGTGCAAAATTATTAATTAAAAACGTTGGGCATATTTAGTCTATTAAAAAGTTGTTTTAAGGATGCGTGGATACCGTTCTAGCTAATTTTTACGTACATACTAAATAATCGAAATCAGTGATTGTTTCTGTGTTGCTATGTAACCATGCTGTGACCGGATATTTGTGTACGGTAACAATTGGTGACCGTTTTCGCCAATGAAATGACGGCATTTCTGGAATTTTAAGTCTCGCAGTTGTAAATCAACTGAACAGCCATTCAGCTTTTGAAACAGGTTTTCCAAAAAGGTTCGTTTTGAAATAAAAGCAGCAGACTTCATTGAAGAAAGTCACAGAAATCTCCGTAAACCCGTACCGCAACATATCGCTATTTCAATGGCATAGTTTGGATTTTCCCATGGGCGGGGGGTTGATATTTTATGATGGACAAATTGCGCCAAAGGTTCAAAATTTTTGAATTCGGGTTGTAACTGGGCCGTATGTTTTTTAGCTATTTGGCAAGAAAACACATTGTAAGCTTCAGATGAACCATTCACATTACAAAGTTTTCGGCATGGCAGTGCTGGGTTGGGAACGCATCTGCACTATCTTTCCTATTTCCGCCACTGGCCTACTTATTCTGATTATTTCAGTTGCCAAAACAATCAGTACGCGATGAGCTGGTGCATTCCACTTAAAAACGTTGGTTCTGTATTTGATAAATTGCTTAAAGGCCAATTCAGGTTTGAAAAAAATTTTTTGCACCGAATGGGGTTTTTAATGATACGCAATAAATTTGTCTAAAATTTGAATTTTTGAATTTGGCGTACTCTATTAACTTTATTGGTTTGTGGGAACGGGTGTACGTTTACGGCCGTTCTAAATTCTAGACTACATTTTTTCCTTAGGCTTATGAATAATTCAGGTTTGAAAAAATTTTTTGCACCGAATGGGGTTTTTAATGATACGCAATAAATTTGTCTAAAATTTGAATTTTTGAATTTGGCGTACTCTATTAACTTTATTGGTTTGTGGGAACGGGTGTACGTTTACGGCCGTTCTAAATTCTAGACTACATTTTTTCCTTAGGCTTATGAATAATTCAGGTTTGAAAAAATTTTTTGCACCGAATGGGGTTTTTAATGATACGCAATAAATTTGTCTAAAATTTGAATTTTTGAATTTGGCGTACTCTATTAACTTTATTGGTTTGTGGGAACGGGTGTACGTTTACGGCCGTTCTAAATTCTAGACTACATTTTTTCCTTAGGCTTATGAATAATTCAGGTTTGAAAAAAAAATTTGCACCGAATGGGGTTTTTAATGATACGCAATAAATTTGTCTAAAATTTGAATTTTTGAATTTGGCGTACTCTATTAACTTTATTGGTTTGTGGGAACGGGTTTACGTTTACGGCCGTTCTAAATTCTAGACTACATTTTTTCCTTAGGCTTATGAATACACTTTTTCAACGATTAGGCTTAGGCTTAAGAATATGCTTCGTCTACTGTTACGGCCCTAAAAGTAACATTGGCCAACTCTTTTGTAAGCATTGTTTTGTATTAAACACAATTTTGGCGTGCAGGTATTAAAGAATAAAAACAACTAAGATCTCAAAACTTGTAGCTGTGCTGGCACACAATTGTCGTGTTAAAATTAGTGTCAATGCAACTAAACAGTCAACACGACAATTTTTTGAGCCTCGCGATCGTTACACGGAAACGACTTTTTAGCCAAATCGACAATTCTTGCAAATTATAGGTGGAAATGGAGACAGCGCATTCAAATAACGCTGACAGGAGAATCGCAAAACATGCATCCAATTGAATTTACTGATGAAAAGGTGGTTTGCTTAATTTCGTTAAAATCAGTCTAGCTCTACGGGCAGGTCAAGGTGTGTTTACAGGCCCGTAGCTAGTGCACCGTTGCTAGGAGTGGCTAAAAACATTTCAGGAGGTGAATACAAGGGCTTTCGTTGACTTACAAGCAAGGTTGGAATTTTCTAGGATGTCCAAAATATTTTCGGCGGGCAAATGGAAATCAGCTATAATTTTTACAGTTGACAACAAATTACAGCACAAAACAGGAGCATATGCAGTGGGTAGAGATAGAGGAGATATATCCCGTTCCGAAATTTGTAGAAAGGCATCAAAGAAAACAAAAAGCTTTTTAACAGGTTTTCGCTATAACCTTCATGATGCTACAGGTAGAACGGAGGCATATACGATGGGGAAGAGATAGATGGATATATCTCGTCCCAAAAGTTGTAGATCGACATTAAAGAACAGAAAAACTTTTAATAGGCTTTGGAATAACCTTCAGGATCTTAAAGGTCAAAAAGAATTTTATTCGAGATGAGGTCGGTTGTACCCATCCGCAAGTAAATCCTAACAGTGCCATTGGTACAAAACGGTATAACTTCTCGAGTTTTTATGCTGAAAATCTATTTTAGCTGCTATACCCTGAATGTACACTTCCGCGTCAACAATGTCGTGGCACGCGATGGAGCTGTTTATCAAGCCCGAGTTATTGGCTCAACAGATTCAAAAGTAGTACTCCTCGAACAAAATCTCAAGAAAACGGTTCACCGATCAAAGCAGACCTTCCGATATACCTCAAATTGTGTGATTCTTCGAAAAAAGAACGATTTATATCCAGTTTTATCAACGGAAATAAATCATCAAATGGCAAAACCAATTTCGATACAACAGATCAAACTGTAACTACAAAAGTGCTTCGAACGCTATCGTTGAACGAAGTATTTATTGGTGATTTTTCATCCGCCAGGTTTGTTTATGATCACTTTAATTTCACTTATCAAGGGTGCATAATACTTTTAGACAAGAGTATGCAACTGAGTACATTTTGTGTAAATAAGAATGTAACCAGCGCACGGAGTGATTTCCGATTAGAAACGCTAATTTTTCGAAGGTGCAGTTTGTTATTTCTTCAGTCTTTTTTCGGGTAACTGCCGTCGCTATAGGTCATGGTTGGTTTCACCTGTGATGTGTTGCGGTTGCTCAGGGAATTGCAATACGCTTAAAAACGCAGCAATAAATCTATTTTATATTTCAGGACTTCTTATTATGAGCTTTCTGTAGACGGTGCTTGCTTTGTAAAGCAAAAAAGCAGTGGATTAACGGTATGCACAGGTACTGGAAGCAGGAGCTGGTACTTGAGTGGTAATCAAATTTCATACGAAACCGTAGCTGAAGTTGCTCAAATTGGTACGTTTTTATTTTATTGGCATTTAGTTCATACTATGATTGTAGAGTTATATTTTATTAATTTGAATGTCATTTCAAAACTTAAATCACGGGGGCATATACGGTTTGCGATATCATAATATATGCATATATTATATATTATATATATCTATTTATACACATATATGCGTTAATCATTTCTTGCTAGCGAGTTATAAGGCTCAAACTTGCACTATCTCATTGGCTCAACTGCATCAGCCAATCGACAAACGGGAGGAGCCACATACAGGGACGCAATATACATAATGGAACAAAACGAGCAAGTTCATGCAATTTTAACTGCAAAATGTCTTTTTATAAAAAATGAGTTGATAGTTCGCTGACAGCGGTGTACGCAAAATGATTTTGTGACGTGGTGGGGGGAGAGGGCAATGGTCGAGGTGTTTCCTTATAGCCGATAATGCGCGTTGGTTTTAAAATTTAAAAACTATTTTTGATAATAGGCCGCTTCCGCGTAGTAATTATTTTCAGCAAAGTGCAAAAAATATAGAAACGTTTAATTTTTTCGTTACAACTAAATCAAAACCCGCGATTGCTTTCTTTATATGCACAGATAATAACGAGCTCTAAATCAGTTGCGTTATAGTCAGAAGCCATTTTGTTGACAGTTACGAATACAAAATTTTGGTTTTGTATCGGCTTGGGAACAAGAGTGATCCCTGACTTCCGACAGGATTGCATGAATACCAAAAAGTAAAAATTTGCACAAATTTTCTGCATTAGGGCTACAGCCTCTGGCTGGATTCGCCTCTAATTATAGTCGATTTGAATTTGTTCAAAATCTATACTAAATAATTTCAGTAAATCAAGAGTTAGCAATGTCATTGCCGATTGATAACCCAAGCTTTATTGATACAGTCTGCAAACGATATAGCGATGGAGTTATGTATGATCCTGCCGATACAAGTAAGGTTGACGCTATACTAGTCAGATGACGCCGCACATAAAAAATTTTTGGTTGTAAATTGTTATCCTGTACCATGCGTTAATACGCGTGCGTTGTGGTAAGGTGCCGGACAGCAACGGACAACGCCGGGTGGCGACGAACAGCGCCGGATGCTGACTTACGGCACCGCATGCTGACTTACGGCACCGCATGGTGACGGATGGCGCCGGATGTCATGAAAAGTATATAACGCCACCCTTAGTGTTGTTTTAACCAGGTGCACTGCATGCGTTACTAGTGCTGTTGTCACTATGCACGGTTTGGGTTACTGGCGCAGCAAAAGGAGGGATCAAACTGGCTGTGGACCCCAATAGTTTAGTAAGTGTATATATGTATGAAATAGGGCCTTCTCTAAAACAAAATTTTGGTATGTTTGAACGTAGTAACAATATAAGGCTATTCGACCCTTTGGAATATGGATCGATTTAAGAAAGTGGTGGATGGGAAAACATTCAATTGTAAGGATAAAGGATGGCATGGTTGTGTTACAGTAAGCCATATCCCATTAGACAATATAAATCAATTGTATTGGTTATTGTTTTCAGGAATGGCGTTTATGATTCGCGATATTGTGTGCAACGATACATTTCCTCAGTTTACTCCACGCGGGTTCAGTTATTCGACAATTGAAGTGTCTTCAAGGAGTTCAGGTACTCGACTTACGCAATTCAAAATGTTGTGTAATACATGGGCGTTGTGAGCATTTCGTTTCGGGAGAGGGTCGTACATATTTTTTCATAAATTTAAATGTTCGAAGCGGACGAACGTGAATATAGCAGGGTGTGACCGTTGGTGACGGAGGTAATATTGTAAAAAAATTCGTGTTTAAACTTTATTCTTGAGTAATCTCGTTAGACAAAGCATTCAAAATTGTCGTAAATTTACAACGTTACTGCGCAAAAACCATAGCATATGCAAAAATGCGAAAAACGTCACTATTTGAATTACCAAAACCACGGGCATAAATTATACCGGAGCCGGTGCCAGAGATTGATTTTTGTTCCCTGTACTAAGCAGGATATCTCAGAAGAGAAATTAAACCTTAGCGATTATTTTCTTTGGTTTAGACAGTACATCTGTTTCAGGTGGCATACTTACTATTGATGGTGCTGTTTCATATCCTTTCGGACACGGAACGGTTGCAAAGTTGGAGATTCGACCAGAAAATGTACTTAGAACAATCGAGCTTTTGTAAAAACTGTTGCGTGGTTGCAATTGAATAGTTTTTCAGAAAAGGATTCCGCGTTGGAACAGCATCGGATTTACCTTTGCGTGATTGCTTTTTTGCAATATTGTTTGCAATATTGCAAGTTTGCACGCGCGAACTGTCCGCATTAATGTTTCATCTCACAAGCAATTGCGAAATTGTTTTCATTAAAAACAAACGATCATATAGACTCGCAAAATTTACTGTTCTTATATATTTCTACTATTAGTGCTATAAAATTTCCATACTGTTTTGCTGAATCTACAAGCAAGAACGTGATAAGGTCTCCTCTACCTTACAATTTTTACGTTTCTTAATATTCCCCACCCCACTCCGCCCCCGTCAAAAACTCCTGTATCCGCCGCTGTATATTTTGTACTCGTATTTGCATTTAATTATGCTTAAAATTAAAACATTATGATCTCTTGCTGGTCTATATAGGTTACATCTTTTCGTTCCGCTATTTTGTTCGTTAGATTGTTTCCGTATAAATAGCCACTTGTGAAAGTCTATAATCACTGCGCCTAACGTAAAAACCAAGCAGTAAATTTGAAATTTACAAGCGAAACGAAATATTTTAAAAAAGAATATATAATACTACGGCACGATTGGTTTTTTCGAAAAAATTGAATTGGCTGATAAACATTGCATTGGGTATATACTACAAAAGTGTCAGATGTCTAAAAACAGCATCTGTCTGATGTCTAAAAACAGCATCTGTCAGATGTATAAAAACAGCATCTGTCAACAGGTAGCCCCTGTGCTATACATCGACTTTTAAACGTTGTAGTCTCTCAGGTCATTGGCTGTACATCCATCGGTAGCTATGTCAAATGCTACCAGAACGCGTAGGAATATATCAATTCATTATGCAACCAAAGGTGAAAAATGCCTGAGCCGGAGGTCAACAAAATGTGCCGGAGCCGGAAGGAAAGCCGGAGGTGAGGCGAAATTATGTAGTTAAAATTATGTCTAATTTGCTAATTTTAGCAAAAAGCTGCAACCAAAAGTTAAAATGCAACGCACAAACAAATTTTGCAAAACTATTAATACATTTTACTGCACAAATTGTGGGGAATCTTCCGAAGAAATTCCACCGCAGCCGGAGTTGAAAGTCGATTGATGTTCCAAAATTCTTTAAATAAACATCGCGTATTACGCGGACACTGTAATTTGTGTATTAATTTAAAGTACTGGTTTCCGCAAGATGTCTGAGTTTGAGTCAAATTTGTTAGCGGTCACATCGGAATGTTTCGCTTAATCGATGTTGTTAATTAATTTCGTAGATGTTTTAGGAGCCATGCATAAGTCCTTCAATTTTTGCTGTTGAAGACCAAACTGTTCTTGTTGAACCAATCGGCAGTAAATTCCAAATGTAAAGTTTAACTTAAGTCGTTTGGAACACCTTGTTTCTATTTTAACTACATAGCTAACACCATAATTTTCAGCGATTTTGTTACAAAAGCATGATTGTGTTTGGCTCGAACATGGTTATAGAAATTGTTCGACTTTGCATCCAGTAGCGGATCCAGAAATTTCTGGTGGAGGGATGTACAAGTGGAAAATGTTAAGTTTTGGCACAAGCCACGCACTGGCCCATGTAAAGAACAGGTCCCTGCCAATTTCCTGAGTAATATCCCAATTATCCAAAATCCTAATTTCCCGGGTAATATCTTAAGGTTCAGGCTTAAGCTTGAGCCTACAATTTAGGCTAAAGTCTAGGCATAGGCTTAATTTCGCGCATAAGCTAAACTGGAGCCAAAAAATCATTGTAATTTGCTTTTTTGCAATATTATTGGTGGAATAACCCTTAATCGGAGATAGGTATTCAATTTGTCTGCTGTATTTTAGATTTTCATAATCTACGGAGGCGCAATCTATCTTCGATGGTTTATTTTCGGAGGTTTTCAAGGTTTGTATACTAGACGAATGAAGTTACTTAATTTTTATCGTCATTTTTTAGTAGAATATCTTAATTTTCACCGACCAAAATTTAATACCGGAATTTTTAATTCCAGTAGAAATTTAGCGGAACCAGAAGGTCATCAACTTGCCAGAACGGAAACCGAAATTCCGGTGGCACCCTGGCAAAAGCGGCACTTTTTATTCTCCAACACTTGGCAAACTTGCTCGCAGTTCCGAAGTAGGCAGGGGTGGGGGCTGCCCTAAGCTCGCGAGCGAAGTGAGCGAGAAGCTAGACGTATTTTAAAACGTGCCCAAATACATAAAATTTAATTGTGCTGAGTTTCGGGTCCAAGCCCCGAAACTGAAAGTTTGAAATATCAGAACAAAGATTTCGCACCGCACGTAGCACAGCACTATGTTCATAGTGATAAGACATAGCTATTTTTACTTTAGCTATATTACGAACATACATACTTAATATACCTTTCAAGGAATACGTCATTGTATAGTTTATTATTCAGTTAGGCTAATGGCTTTTGAGTCTTCCAAACCTGATGACATTGATGGTGATAATAGATGGATGGATATAGTAAGTTGTCGAACTGCAAAAAGTTAATGCCTTTCTAGATCGGTTTAAGTTGGTTCTCAATCAAGTGCCAAGTATCCCTAACTCAGTGGTGCGACCGATTATATTGTCTTACTGAACCACCACGGACTTGTGGTTGAGGCACCAATTATAAATATTTCAAGTTTATCACACTGCAATTATTATGCCTAACCTGCCAAATTAATTCCATTTGCGATGCGTGGTCTTTCTATTTCGCAAACATTATTATGCACTGTCAATTATGACGCGCTTAAAGCTTAATTTTTATCGCCATTTTTTAGTAGAATATCTTAATTTTCACCGAGCAAAATTTAATATCGGAATTTTTAATTCCAGTAAAAATTTAGCGGAATCGGAAGGTCATCAACTCGCCGGAACGGTAACCGAAATTCCGGTTGCATCCTGGCCAAAGCGGCACTTTTTATTCTCAAACAGTTGAGAAACTTGCTCGCAGTTCCGAAGCAGGCAGGGGTGGGGGCTCCCCCAAGCTCGCGAGCGAAGTGAGCGAGAAGCAAGACGTATTTTAAAACGTGCCAAAATACATAGAAATTTAATTGTGCTGAGTTTCGGGGCTCGAAACTTTTTATCGAGACCAAACCAGAAGTTTCTTCAGTTTGGGTTGTGATAAGTTGAGTAGGTTAGGGTATGACGGTTTTTAGTTCTGACTTTGAGATTTTGCAGCTGAAAATGAGGGACATTCTTACGAGGTTTCGATCCCATGACCGACAGATTCATAATCCAGCGCGCTGCTACTGATGCACGCCTTCTCACAATCAGCTGCTGAGTTCTCAGATTTTTATGTCTTATACGAACCTCGACCCTACACAATGTATCTTTGTTCTTCCATGTTTTACTGCTGCTGCATATGAATGCGCTACATATATCTATGTGCATTAGCGTTTTAACTAATGTGCAGCATCAGCATGAGGTTTTATTTTGCCTCCATGCTTCCGCATGTCACATATATCTCTGTCTCGAGTCTCGGTTTCTGACGTAGACCACAAACCTTCATTAAACTAATATAATTTACTAATTACCGTTTAGGTTCCTGAGATCTGCAAAATACTAAAAATTCCAATACATAAATCCAGTTTCTTCTTAATTCCCCGGTTACCACTGTAAATCAACCGCACTAACGCTATCACGAAAACACTCTAAAGCCGCTTATACTCTACATCAAGTCACCGTGGCTGATTCAACTAAAACTAAGCTAACCTCGAAAGTTGCAATACCAATAATATGCGATAACACCCAAAATTCAGGAACTAACAAATCCGAAAAACACAACTAAAAGCAACTTAAAAATTGACAGAATGATTATGGTGTTTGGCTACCCCAGCACCATAGTTGAGTAATTTACATTATTACTGGAAGTTTGGAAACCATACACATAACTAGTCTGCTATCTTCACAATAACTACCAAATCAACAACATTCAAGACCTCGGGTTAAGGTGTGTTTAAGGTTCGGTTTAAGTTTCGTTTTAAGTTTGAAAAGAGAGCGTGGCGGAGCCACTAACTGATTTGAAATGCAAAAACTACGTATACAAATCATCAGCGTCTTTGATTGAGTTGTTTAACCATTCACTTGTGCACTTTTTGTCTTGTAGCATGAAAAGTTTGTCCATCAGGCGAAAAATGAAGAACCGGAAGTTGTGTTTATTGGAGACAGACACATTGAGCGGTTATCGCAAAGCGAGGTAAGCAGCGTAATTTTCAGTTCACATATACTGTCGTAATTAAATTGGTATACGTATGTATATATCTGATTTACAAAGAACTGCGGATCCGCTAATTTACCGAGTTCATCGCGAATCTCGTGTTGTTATTATTATATATACGTATTATTTAACTGTTACGTGTGTTGTTTGTCTTGTTAATTTAGCGTAGCGTGATGATTGTGGCCTTAGCGTGGGCCATTGATTGGCAAGTTTTAAGTTTGGATACGTCTGCAAAATTAGTTTCTAGCTTCAGTTTTCTCTCAGACATCACTACTGGATTCGTATGTGTTTGTGTATAATCAGAATTTTTTAGATTAAAGAACAGCTTAAATTAAAAATGTCCGTCTAAATTGAACTGCAGACCTTGGATCTTTGCAGATTTTCAATGAGTTGTTTGCTCCATTGCATTGTATATGCTTCGGCATCAGTGAAGACACAACATCTAATGTGCTATGGCGGCTTGAAAACGGTGAAGTTGATTATTTTAAACCCAAAGTACGTATGCTTACGTTATTCGAAAACGTTCGTATGTTATTGAGGTTCATAGGTACACGTGAGTAATTGTGATTAATTAAATATTCTATATTAAAACTTGATTTTAATACGTACCTATGTAAGTTTACAGTTGAAAATTGCAATTTCTGTTTTGTAGATATTTTTGTGGTTGATTGCACCCTAGTACCGAAATCATATATCACATCCAGGGTGCAACGGGATTGAATCTGGTATTTTTATCAGAATGTTCTAGTGTTTTCTGGTATTGAAAATATATTATTTGAAAATCTAAAAAAACTTGCCAGATCTTAACTTATTTTTCTAAAATTTTCCAATCGTGTATTGCCAGGTTTACCATTTGTGTCATACTTTATACTACGTTCCTCTGGTACTGCATCTATTCAAAATGTTAATATACATAATATTCCAGAAAATTGCTGACAGAGTATCTGAAGCTAGATTTTGCGTCTGCTAAAAGTGGGAACCTGAGCACAATAAATAAGTTTGTCTGTCTATGTCCATCCTAATGCTGGGGAGGGATAAAGTTCGTTGATTTTCTGCGTTTTAGAGTCTAAAGGAACGTACACTTTTGAGAAGTTGCTCCGTTTTTAAATTTTCAAAGATTCGATGTATAAAATTGTCTTTCGTAGGTTTTTGGATGAGAAACATTTAAGCATATCGATCAAATTTTTGTATACGTACTTGGAAGTTAGTGAAATACTCGCTAATTTGCATATTATTAACTATTCCAATTATTGTTCTTGAGCATATTATTAATAAGTGGGTCCGAACTTAGCTCAATACATGTATATAGTTCCACTATCACTGATGGCTTTTTATGTTTACGCGATGCGCAATATAACATCTCGTTTATTGCTGTATTACTAGGTTGCGGTCCTACTGACAGGCACTAACGATCGCTGCTCTGCGACAGAAACATTAAATGGCATCAAAGCTTGTGTTGATTTGATTCGTACGAGACAGAATGAATGCTCCATATTTGTTTTGGTAAGGACGCTGCTGCTGTAAATGTGTTATATTGAATACAAAAAGTGGCATACTCTTTCGATCAAAGATCCAACTATCATTTAATGTCAAAATTTTGAAAACTAAGTGATTACTCAAATAATTATGCAAAAGTACGAAAAAAATATAGTTGATTTATTTTTAGTTGAAACAAAAAAACGGGTGTATACCTACCTGTTTACTTCATTTTATTAATAACACTAACTGAACATTGTTCACCAACTACGCACCTGTTTCAAACTATGACAATCTTGGCTGTGGTTTCTCTGTTATCAATATAATTGGGGTTTTTCTAGTGTACTGGAGAGTTGGGGGGCAAGCCTCGCCCCAATTTTTCGAGGGCAACAAGGTATGGGTAAGCGAAAAGTGGGAAAGATTAAGTTTGTTGTACTTTGAAATTCGGGTTATTTCGCTTTGCTGCCTTGCTACGTACGTATCTAGAAGGGCTGCATCGAATTCACATTTGGACCAAATCGAAATCCATTAATTGCTAATTTGCCTAATCCGAATACGAACCTTGAATTTTGCATATTTACGATATATCGATAAGTTGTTTCAGAATAATTGTAACTTAATAAAATAAGAACGTTGCTTTTCGACCTGTAAAATTAACAACATTTATCATTTTAGCAAATCTAGTTTTTTCACAATCGCAATTATTTCGTGTGCGACCTCAGCTGCTCTGAGAGTTGTGACCTGAAACAAAAAATATTGATTTTGTACAAGTTATTTAATTATTATTATTATTATTATTATTATTATTATTATTATTATTATTATTATTATTATTATTAAGCTTTTGCAGTAGCCCTTTTGACGGCCGATTATGAATCCGAATCGCATATTTCCGCCCAATCCGAATCCGAACTTTGCTCACCACCATGGTATCAATTTATATGAAAAAATTCGCTTTTTGGGGGTTCTGCAGGGATTAATTTATGTGTGTCGTTAACGCCGATGTTAATCATACTTCTCGAATTTTGGCCTTTTCCCACCACTAGGGAACCTCAGCTATAATTTATTAGTTGTATGTTGTCAGTCGCACATTAAACAACAGGGCTATAAAATGTTGATGGAAAAGTTTTTGATTGTGAGTTCAAATTCATTTGTTTGTTGTAGAAGATTCCGCCACGCGGGAAATCGCCAAACAAACTCAGAGAAACATTTGATAAAATCAATTCTGGTCTCAAAGAAGCACTTAGTCCCGTCGAAAATTGTCACGTATTGGACATTGATGCAGGATTTGTTAGTAAGCGAAAGTTTTCTGAAATGTTACAACGAAGTAATAGTGTTTTCGTCCGGTTCAGTATCCAACAAAATCTGTTTTATGGCGCCATTTATTCAATTTACATACTAGTTTGAAGCAATGTTTGTAATTTATTCTACATCTGAGCCATTTGTTGCAATCCGTACATACCTTTCTGAAATTTTCGGCCATCTCACTAACCTAATATTCGGAGTTGGTTAGGGCATAGCTGTTCCTTTGAAAAATGGATCCTGAACTGTCAGTTTTTTTAATTTCAGGACATAATAATCAAATTCATCCTGGTGACATGTACGACTATTTACATTTAACGAACGAAGGCTACAAGAAAGCTTTTGAAACTGTTTATGTCGCCATTAATAGCCTGCTCAGTCCATGAAATAGTGTCAATACTATAAATATAAACATTTTATTTTAATAGAGTATTCTAGAATTAAGCGCGTGGTGCATAGGCCAAGAATATTTGCCACAGTAAAGTTGTTTTTATCGAGACGGTTGGACATGACCCAATGTACAGTCACTGCGATTAAAACGCATTGCTTATTTGCTGCTAATATTCTGGGCCGTAAGTCTAGTCATTTTTTCCTGTGGGTTTCGTTTAAACCCTGTGTAAGTGATTTATGACAGCAATAGGATCCACCATTTGGGCTTGTCGAGTTCGAGATACAAAAAACCATCATAGTAAAGTAACAGGTTTTTGTTGCATGATCGTTACATCTTGAAATTACCTCAAAAAAGTCTTCAGATTGGATAATCCTCCTTCAATTTCTTCAAATTTGGCAATTTCCTCGAATTTAACTTTTTGCATTCAAAGTTTTAATGATGAAATGGATTGTTTGGAAAAATTTTGCCGCTTCGCATGAAATTATTCACTATAATCTATTCTATGAATGTTGCAGAAGGAATTGGGTAGCATAAGGTGTGAAAGTCAACGACCGTGGCAGAGTTTGTAAACGTAATGTTGTGAAGCTACGACGCTTTATTCATTCAGTTTTCTTTAAAAACTATTTAAGCGACGCAAAATTTTTCAAAATTGATAAAAAAATTTTCAAATTTATCTGAAACATCTTAATTTTTTTCAAACTAAAATTTTTCAAAATAGTGACCAGCCGAGTGCAGTACACAAGAGGGGCTCTGTGCTTACTACATAATGTTTAAACAAGGTTTATGTTTGTCACAAAATTTAATTGCTTTGTAGTGTATTCTCCCTTCAACACTAGCTGGCAATTCGCTAGATTTCCAAGCTTCGAGGTGATGCTGAAGCTGATTTGTTGTCTGTCCGTTTTTATTAGTGTAATTTCGAACCAGGAGATTTTTCAAGGAGGGGGCTGTAGAGGAGAGTTTCTGACTGTAGGAGGACCACACTAGCTAATTGCTGGGGTACTTAGTCTTATTTTATCGGCACGTATGTTCTTGATTGTCAGGCAATGTTTACGTGTCTACACTCAGTTCTAAGTGCTATTCTTATAAACATAAATTCTGATTTAGTATTTTAACATGATCTCTGTGTAATACATGTTCAAGTTGAAGTATTCATCGGCAAATTTGTAGTTCTGTTTTTGATGTTGTTGTGATGGTAAAAGTGTACGTTATTAACATTAGATAATCAGTTTGGACAAGAAAAGTGCATAATACACTAAGAGTGTGTCACTTATTGCAAAACTTATGTAAGCGTGATGAAGAGTATACTACCGAATTTTTTTGTTACTCGCCTTTAAACGATGAGAAGGTATGGTATAGGTTTATATGAAACTAAAGGATTCATTTAAAGGGCTTTGTTGATTTAAGATGTGCGATCATGGTACTCAGATTATGATTGTTTGCTGTTGAATTTCGAATTTCAACTGTGTGCTATACTCCCACTCTAAGCATGTGAGATATACTTTTCCTGGTGCATATGCAGTATATGTATGCAATGCACATTGTTTAGTATGCTTGCCGGCAACATACGATCGACATATAGTCGACGATAGAAGCACTTGGACAATCGGGCTACGTGGCGTAGCGGTAGAGTATTCGCTTAAGGATCCGTGGCCTGAGAGGTCGATTTCTGCTCTGGAAGCCCGCTATTCCCGCTGCTTGTTTAAAAGGTCCGATGTCCCACCATCCCATGAAAACCACACGATGGTTTCGTATTGGAATCTCGTGATACCACAAGCAATGTCAGCTTAACTTCTGTAACTGCCTCACTGTATTAGGTATGCATTATTGGTAATATCTATTAAACAATTTGATGGTTGTTGGCTAATGGTGTTTTATGTAAACTGAACTGATGTTTTAAACGAACGTTCTGTATGACTAAGTGTTGTAAGTAAGCTGTTTTACTGTCAAGAATAGAGTAAGAGTTGCGTTCTAATTAACTGCGCTGCACATCGACGTCCACCGCTGCGGATTGGAGTGCAAATTTAATTTTTCTGAATATAGCGATAACTATAGCTTGCAGATGGAAAATTTCTATGAGCTAACGTACAACGGGATATTTATGCACAATTATTTTGGATAATATGATTTCTAAAGGTCAGTAATATCACTTGTTTGGACATTCCTTATGTTGTGAGACGTTAATTTTTTTGTTGTTATACTATCGCTTAATGTAATTTGGTTTTAGAAATAATCATATATATATATATTTATGTATATATATGTATATATATATCAGGGTGCAACCGGAATTCCGGTTCCGGCAATTTTGACCTTCCGGTTCCTGCAAAGTTTTACCGGATTTAAAAATTCCGGTATTAAATTTTGATCGGCGGAAATTAAGATATTTCTGTAAAAATGATGGGGTAATAATTAAGTAAATTTTAGTCGTATAGTATATAACCCTTGACAATCGCCCAAAATAAACCATCGAAGGTGTATTGCGCCTCCGTGGATAATGAAAAACTAAAATACAAAGATAAAGTGAATACCTATCTCCAACTAAGGGTTATTTCACCAGTAATTTTGCAAAAAAAGAATTTTAAAATTAATTTTTCGGTTTTATGTAGTTTTCTTTTTCCTGTTCCGTTTCGGGTAATTTTTTCAAATTCAGGTTCCGGCAAATTGTAATTCTGGTATATATGTGTATGTATATATTATAAATCGTCCATTGTTTATTATTGCATATCGTTGCCAAATAACCAAATATAGCAATTCTTTTTTAAGGTTGAAAGCGTTGTTTACTAAACATGAAATGTTAATTGTGGTGTATAGCTTTCAAATGTTTTTGAATTTACAATAGGTAAGGGTCTCCCGTACTGGACAATTTTAAGCAAACATCTTTCGAACATTCATAGTATCATACACGTAGTTTAGTAAATGATAGTAATGCATTTTTTAAAATAGAAATTTTATCTTCTAAGCTTGTCTGTCTGAGTGCAAAACGTTAAGCCCTATTCACATTTGCAAAACTGCGCATCAAGAACTCGTAGCTGCAACTTGCACGAGTTACTTGCAGCTGCAAGCATTTGCAAGGAAACATCATTATTTTCATTGTGAATCTAGATATAAATTTTAATGAATAATTTGCAGGCGACTGAAATACCTATCAAACATAAGGTACTTAAAAATTATCAGTCCAACTAATAAGGATTAATTAATTCGACTTGTTACGGTATTCATATATGTGAATTAATTCCTGATATATATTCATCATGAAAATTTGCAGCTGCCTGTTCTTCGAATGAATTTTCGAGCAAAACTTGCGGCAGCACGAAAGGTTCACGTATAAAGATAGCTTTATTCTAAATTTCTTACCTTGATACAGCTTACAAAGCCTTTGTTAATATGGTTTTAACTTTGCAATATTTAATGTCTTTTGTGATGTTAAAGGGAAATTGTATTTTTTACCCGCGGGTATATATATTCCCACGCAAAATTCGTTTTCCCGTTATCCGCCTTTACCCACGGAAAATTCATTTACCGTTACCCACTGTCTGTCATTTTTGTTCTGCGTTTAAAAATATTTTTGGACTTAAAAGGAAATTTCAGGAGCGTGACACTCATTTTTCACTCATAGGTAAACTAGGAGTGTGACACTCAATTTTCACTAATATAGTACAAACTGTTTAAAAATTCAAGGTTTCCGACATTATTTTGTTCTAAGATTCTTGTGAAAATTGTAGGCGGGTAAAGAATCACAAATTTCTACTTGTGGTTTGAAATTCTTTACCGACGGGTATACTCGTTTTCAAACTTTACTAATCCAAATGTTGCGACTTTAAGTCCTGTAGGTAGCGTGCAGCTCTGATCTGCTTCGCGGTATGATGTATAATCGAGCTTAATGCATGTTAGAAGTATATGGTTTTGATCGCTTTCTGTGTATTTCCGTATCCAAATGTTGCACTTTTAAGCCAGGCAAAGTATTGCATGAAATTGGTTAAGTGATTGCTCATTTGGTTGGTGAATACTTATCTGAGTTTTCTGGATTGAAAATGTGATTATGATAAATAGAAAAGTGTTTTAATTTTTGAACATCGCATTATTCGCACGCCTGGCAATCTGTCATTCATATTCAGTTTGATCATAATATTGACTAGGTTTATATCATAAGTTTCATACGTACTACCGCCACTGTGTCTTTGAGGGCATAACAGTAGTAGAAACATATTCCTAACCTTAACTAAGCCTAACTAACAATTAGTTAAAGCTTAATCTTATACGGGGTTCACGTTTTAACCGGGGCAGCTTGGGACACGTTTTGTCCCAATTAGACTATTCGGTAACATTTTGTCTGCATATAGACCATATATCGCATTCAAAAATTCGTATTTGTCTGCTATTAACATGTGTGGGTCATCTTTTGCTCTTCAATATCATAGGATATTCGAGGCATTGTCTGGGAATATCATATGACAGATTTTCAAATGTCTGCATACTTGAAGTAAGATACCCAAATTGTCCTGTGGCATATCATATGATACTAGTATTTGAAATTTGAATTTTTGAATTATGAAGCTGTGGTTTACGCGAGATTGTGTCGGAAACGATTTTCAGGCGTGTATTTGATGTTTAAAGCACATTTGTGCCGCTACCGTCCAACTTTTCATTTATTAGTACCCAAATGTTTACACAGTCCCGCTGAATATCATATGATATTCGTTCAAATTTCGGAATATATGATATTCGCATTAATGTCCCACGGTATCACGTGACATATCGTCCCTTGTACACATTGACCGTTTGAGAGCGGTGGTTTGTAAGCTATTCGCGTTTTGTCTGTTGACCCGATATAAGAGCCCGAATTTTAACGTTGACGTCGAATCAACATGGGACAATCCGTGTCCCGCCTGTCCCGGTTATAACGTGAACCCTGACTCTATTGCAGGCCTGCGGAAAAACGGTTCGCCCCTCAAAATAGCATAACCTCTTCTGCCATAGGACAATATTTTGTTACAATATTTATAGTTGCTTGACGTTATAAACTATGCTTGATTTCTAGCCCATTTGCATAATGTTCATGTGCTGTTGTTAGTTTTAAAGCTTCCGGCTTCTACTAAAACATGCTGTTTTATTGCTTATCAGAGCGTTCTAACGGTTTGAGAAGTAAAATCGGCGAGTTCAAGCGATGCCGATAAAATTTTTGTCAGAGGTTGCGGCAATTTCAAAGTGAGTTTTCTTATTTTGCAAAACTAGAACGAGGGTACAACTGACACCACGCATACCAACATCGGACCCCATGAACATCTGGGGGGGGTCATTTTTTCATGCGACACTGGATATTTGACAATACTTCGTAGGTGACTGCTTAAGCTTAACAACTTCCGAACCATTTTTATTATTAAATTCTGTTTCACTACAGGCTCCGGTTTGTTTCCGCTTTAATTGCACTCTGCCCTTTAGTGTGTAACTTTGTGGCAATTTTGAAAGGTAATTGTACAGAATTCTCGAAGTTGAAAAACTTTTTTGACAAATCTTTGCAGATTAAATTTGCCGGCCGAAAATATATCCGGCATATCTACACAAGTAATGGTTAAAGTCGCATTTTTGCGGTAACAATACAATTGACATCAATGAGGTATATATAACACAGAGATGGTTCCTGAGTCCGAAAATTGTTACGCCGAGTAATATGCTTCGAAGAACTCGAATTACTTAAATTTGTTCGGAACTGAAATTTTTCATCGTTTTACAACAATTCGTTCTGTGCGTTTGACATTAACATTCAGCGCAATTTTAAGGAAGAAATTGTCGAGATTTCGTATAAAAATAAGCCTAAAATCTTGGCTTTGGCACTATTTGACTGCTATGCAACTAACATACCAATTATGTACTGAACAACTGTTGAAACCGCTTGATTAGTAACATATCAAAATAGTACATAAAACAGTTCAACTACAGCTTAACAGCTTCCTGTTAGTGTAGGTTGGAACTGAGGGACATCATACTTCCTGTCAGTCTAAGGTTGGAACTGAGGGACATCAAACCTTTCAACTAAGCAGCTAGAAAGGCGGGCCTCCAGAACAGGGATCGAACTCTCAGCCTACGGATCCTTAAGCGAGCACTCTACTACTGTGCCACGTAGCCCGCCTCTCCAACTGCATTTTTTGTCAACTATATGTGTCGGCCGTATGCTGCCAGCAAGCATACATACAGTGCACTGCACTATATTGCACGTGAACATATACGGACAAGCAGGTCTCACAGGCTTACGCTTCCGAAACATTTTGTACTTGAACTTTCAACAGTCTTGAACGAATGAAATCAATTCCTTTGTTTTTATCTGATGGTTCGGTGTGTGCCAGTATCTAATTCATAGTCCGCCCGCGCTTGCTTGTCAAGTTTACTCAGATATGAAGAAGATGCTCCTTATGTACTCTATCACGCTGATTGCTTTCAAGTTGTCTATGTGATTCCTATACTACCAGGTCGGCAGAAATATTTAAACAAAAAATGTAATCAGTGTTAATTGTCATAAGATAAGAAATTCTTCTGAACTAACGATTAATGTATGCAAGAATTACTTGTTAAAAGTGTACTCTGGTTTGAAACTTTGAAATTTTTACAATTAGCACTTGTGGTTTCACAGTTTTCGAATGGGTTAGGATACGTTTTGCTTTCCGAAATTACAGTTTTGAACCGCACTACCCAGAAAACATTCCGATATTATAAGATTGACTTTTTGTAATGCGAGTATTTTTCAATTTTGTATTATAACCTTGTGTTATTTTTCATCAACTCGAATAGAAGGCACATTTTGAGCTTCGGGTGAACTATTTGCATTCTGTTTGGGGATGCACCCTACCTTCCTGAATCCGGCACTGGTAATTAGAACGATAAAACAATAAAGTTGCGTCTGGTTTCTCGCTCGCTTCGCTCACAAGGTTTTCTTTGCGATTTCACATCAATTGTACAGACTTTCGAATACACCGCTAGCTTTAGTACATTACATAGATGTCAGAATTTCTTCTCAATGTTTATACATTCGCTCGCAAGCCCTATGAAAGACGTTTATACTGGAACGACAGAGCTTTGTGTAAAAATGCCAAAAATGTTTGGCCTGTGCCCTTTCGGTCCAACAGTTCGTAACTCTCCGTGAAATTGTTGTCATTTTCCGTATGATTTCCACGAAGGTACCTGGTCAATCTCACATGCTTCCACGAAGAAATCTTGTATCCGCCACTGCATCACGCCATAGTTTGTTGTCACAATAGTTTTAACTTACAAAAAGGCATTTTGAGTTTCGAATAAACCATTTGTTAATCGTGTAAAAATATGTGTGGGAGAGAAACTCTTTGTGACGGAAGTAAACAAAATTAATTCCTGATAATACTTAAACTTGCTGGTTTTTAAATGAAATTGTCGCTTTATTTTATGGCAAAACTTCTACGCAAATAACTATTAAAATCGAAACTTTGGCGCATGCAAGTTAAGCTACTGCTATTCAAATAATATAACGAGCGATATGCGCTTCCTTCATCACCGATATTAGTCAAAGACAACGTTAAGCCAATGACATCTGGAAAGCAATTTAATGTTGATCGGTTTTTGGTCGATTTAGGCAAGTTAAACTATAAAGACATATTCGTTAAAATAGAAATGTTCTCATTTTCTACACAAAATATTATGAACTCGCGTTGAAAATACAAGACGCTTTTCAAGTTTTGAAAAAAACCGTTTATATTGTTGTGAAAATCGTGGTTTGATTAACCATAATGCCTTTTGAAAGATGCTTTTTGGCCAATGTATAAAATTGGCCGTAACAGTTGTATAAGCACATTCCTAAGTCTAAGCCTAAGCTTTATGATAAGCCTATATCGTAGCCTTAGCTTAGGAAAATCAGTCTAAAGCTTAAACTAACTCAGATGCAGTCCCGCGGAAAAACAGTCCGCTCCTGATCTGTACAAAGGCTGCTGTTTTTAACGCGATAACCTTTAAAATAGCGTTTTATTTTTGACACAATAACTAAAAATGTTACGTATATCACCCGTAAACCAAGTTAACAAGTTAGACTTGAAAATTTGAATTGTAGTCCAGTATCGTGCTAGAAAGTGTAACTGAATTTCGAAATTTCGTGATAGCAAAAATTTTGCATTACAATTTTTAACTATAGTCTGTGGCATCTTTCTTATTTCAGCGAGCTCAGTTGTTTTATAAAATCACCCCCTTATATTGTTTTTGCTTTCTGAACATAATCATGACACATGTGTGTATAATTGTCTATAGCTTCAAGAAAATTGAAGTAAAAAATTGTTTGCGGAGGTCACAAATTTTTAATCTGCTCCTTATTCTATGGGCATAGCCATGGATTTGGAGATGGGGTATCACGGAATGTTTCTTCTGTTATACTAATTCGACACGTGGCCAGAGGGGTCAGGGAAGACTCAGCCCCTCCAGCAAAAATTTACCCTTCTAGAAAAGTTCCAGTCTCTGATAACCTTGTATGTCGCTCTTAAAAAATTATATTCCCTCTAGCAAAATGAGATGACTACGGTTCAGTACCTACTGATGAAACGCCTACGTCTGTTAGACCAAAATCCCAAAGGGAAATGGTGTTGTACCCTGAAGCACTCTGACAACACCCGTGCCTTTTTTTGCTATCAGTTGTAAATTTTGTCATACAGGCACGTTCAGTACGTATCGCATTCGGGTCTACTTCATTGCAAATATTTGTTGGATAACGCTAGTATGGAGTATGCTGGTTCAAGCGTTTCAATCGTACAACATACCTCACAAATGTGTTTTTGATGACACCGCTCATGAGCATTTAAATTGGTTAAATGCCACCAACGAAGTTGACGTTCTATCTCAACAATGTTCGATTGAAGTGAATTTAACTGCGTTGAACACAACTGAACAATTTTCAATTCTGTGCGGAACAAACTTTTCACATATTGAATTCGATACGACTCATGGTGAAAGTTTAGTTTCTGAGGTTTGTCGACCGAATGTGTAAAGTTGAAAAAATGAAACCAAAACTGGCTCGGGCTACTTTCACAACTGGCACACCTAACATTTGCACAAGCGTTAAAGGTTAGGTAAGGTATACTACTGATACTTGCATTAGGGCTTGCCAGAAATTAATACCATAATTTATGTAAATTGTAAGATAGTAACCTACTGCAGTGACCCGAATAAGATGTACTCTGATTAGGATTTAGAGACTCTATCCGCTTAAGGACTCTTATTAGGGATACGGACTCCTATTGATTGGGATTGGGGAGGGACCCCTTCTTACTACCCCCCTCTTATTCGGGTCACTACAGTTATTGAGCATGCCATAGGATAGCCGTAAACGGCTTTCGGTTGTTCTTAGACCTAGGCCAGTATTCTCAATTGTAGCAGCTATCACCAGTTGGTGATAAGTATTGGAACCAGTGAATGCTCAATCTCAAAATTCAGCACATTTTTTGCACATGATTTGCCGTATTCCTGTACTAATTTTAAAACCAACTACAGCAGTGACTGGCGTGAGTTTGAAAACCGATTACTAACTGAGGATAGTTGCTATACACATTTTGAGAATATTAGCTCTAAATTCAAGTGAATGCGCTGCATTTTTGAAAAAATGTTCCACACAGAGTTTTAAGCGGGCAAAGATTTTCTTACCCGCGCTGCGCTTTATCCGCTGAAATTTTATTTTTTACCAGCGAGTATGCCCGCACAAAATTCCTTTACCCAGTACCCGCCTTTACCCGCCCTTATGTCATTTTACAGTGTATAGATGTTAGTCACTCGAACGTTACAAAAACTCTGTATTCGTAATTTTGAAAACAAACCATTTAGTAAAGTATGTAACACCGGAGAGTATTACACATTAAACCTATCACCGGTAAAACTAAGTTGTTTGCCTCTGGGTCATTATGATCTGTGAATCGAACCGCTCTTGTCTGCTGAAATCATTGTAGTTACGATCGTATAGCCACACATATCTTCATGGTTTTGTCGTAATGTGTCTTAAGATTTCATTCAAAAACATGTGAACATATTGTTCCAAGCCAACGAAAAATATAACCACTATAGAAACAGCGAAAAATGTCTCCAAATGCTATGTAATAAGCTGTACTCCAAAAATTGCTGTTGAAATGTATGTGAAAAAAGTATTCTCGCGTGCATGGGCCTAATTCTGCCAGAACCATAATCTTAGTAACGTGAATTTTGCAATCAAACAGTTTTCAAATGCAGTAATTGAATATTTTCTCATTAAACTAGTGTTGTCAGAAGTTTCATGCTTGTTTCACTACCACATGCGTCTGTTCTGCTTCAGTTTTACGAAGACTAAAATGCATATAATTCCTGCATTAGAATCTTAGAATTGAAAATGTATATACATACATACATATATAACAGTTTTCGGTTGTTGTACACAACCCTCGCTTAAGATTAAGGCTTTGGTTTAATCTTAGTCTCAGGTTTTAACCTACGCCTAAGCCTTAGCCAGAACCTAAACATGTGGGCAACAGGAGTCCAGTTTTACTAATATTGTTTCAGTTTCACCTGGTTTGTAGTCTGGCAAACCAAGCCACAGTATCAACAATCGGTTCTTGCTTCATGATTGGTGTTCTCGTTGGTGCATTTGCACTCACACCGCCAGCAGATATGTTTGGCCGGCGTTGGGTCCTACTGTTGTGTTTGATAGCACAAGGACCAATCTCATTAGCAATAGCATTTGTTCGAAATCTTGTTATGATTGGAATTCTTCGATTTTTAGGCGGAGTTTTGTATTCGGTATAAAGTTTTGTTCAGTCAAATTCGAGCACTATTTTGAATTTGGCCAATGGTATCTGTATGGACCTGCTTTACTAAACCGAAGCTTAAACCTAAGCCAAACCATAAGCCTAATTTTAAGTCAAAGTCTAAGCTTCCCAGACTGTAAGTTTTTCAGTTCACGTGTCTTCTAGTGGCAGGTCATCATAATTACCATAGACCTTGAATTTTTTAATTTCATGGGTTTCTAAAAGTTGGTGTAAAGTTCCGCGATACTTTTGTTGACGTCCGTCGCCGTCCATCACCCGTACGGTGCCGTCCATCACCCGTCTGGCACCGTCCGTTACCCGTACGGCGCCGTACACCACCGTCCGTCACTATATGGTAACATACGTGTGCAATTTGCGTACAACTCACGGTGTAGGACAACGCCGCATGACGAGTCTAGCGCCTGCCTAACTTGTACCTAATATTCAGTGCCGGAGCAGGCAGGGGTGGGGTTCTCCCAAATTCCAGGGTGGGGGCCATTAAACTCGAGAGCGAGAAGCCAGTCGCATTTTAAAACTTTGTTTCAACCGGTTATGGTAGGGGCCCCGCCACTTCAGGCGTGGGGGAACCCCTAAATGTGGGGGTATGGGGATGACGGCCGATTTCGAACTGTATTTGTATATTCGTGAAGATACACGGTAGAATATCTGCATCTGTACTGAATTTTGATGCCATTTTTGCTCTGAAACATGGTTCTCACGCTTAGCCATACTTAGCGCCACATTTAACAGAATCTATCTTTTAAACATGCTAAAATATTATATGGTTAGCGAAGGAAATTTGTTGAGAAATACGGATTTTGTTTTACTGGAATTAAAGTTCATTGAAAATCGGGCATTTCGTATACAGTTGGTAACCGCATAACCAATTTAATAACTAGTGCCAATATGGCTAGCCACGGCAGCAATTGTACATTGGCTAGCCACTGTAGCAACGATGCTTGATTGGTTAATCTGTTCAAGGCTGACGCCTGTTAATATGTGTCACAATACTATTAGCCAATCTCTGCCCGACATAGTGTTCTGTTTAGGTCTGATGCGTGCTGTGTAAAAATGAACCAATCATATTACAGCGCAGGAATTTAGTTGATTATTGCAACCAATCTGAACCCGTTGAAAGGTTGCTGCGGTGGCTAAACAGAGTGACATATGATGCCGGGCCCAAGATTTTTGGTGATTAAATGGGTGCCATATAACTACGACATATATTGCAGAATAATTTTTTCAGGGAATACTATTAGTTTCATGGGTGATGACGTGCGAAATCGTTCCAGCTCACCAACGCAGTTACGCAAGTCTACTTGGAGGCATCGTATGGTCGTTAGGTTATGTTATTCTTGCCGCGCTGGCTTATTTGCTTCCAAATTGGAGACAGCTACAAATTGCAATATCTGTGCCGAGTGTTCTTTACTTTCTTTATTACTGGTATAATGTTGCGACAATGAATTTGTGGTTTACGCGCGGTCAGAATTGGAACAGTTCTACCGGGCATTATGAGGTCACCATCCAAATTCCTCCACTTACTGATTTCGAAAAATGTAGGGCCTTTGCTCTATTGCAAGTTCAGCTCGCTCAAATTTAAGGTTAATGCTTAGGCTTACCCTCAGACTTAGCTAACAGACTTAGCCTTAGCCAAAGGTTCAGGGATGGCGTAAGCCTTTTCCTACATTTAACATTAAACCAACAAAACCTAAGTGAGAGAGTCAATTTCACTCACCATTTTTACAGTGTAAGTGTATATCTGGGGGAAGGTGTACAACAGTCGAGACATGTTTTTAGTACGACCACAAGTATAAATTTTGAAAACATTTTTTTGATATCGCCTAATTTGACTCACAGATTATTTCAAAATTTCAACAGTAGACTAGCGGAGTACTGAACAACTTTAATTGGTAAAGGCTTCAACCTAAAAGCGACAAATTGGTACTTTATATAAGGTTCGGTAGACGACTTGAAACCGAGTTTAAATTGTCACTCATGAACCGAATATCAGATACAGAACAAATAACTTTTGTTGAAGGACGTCTGCAAACATGGGTTGCTTTTAAAGTCCTTCAATGATTTAAGGATACCTAACGTCAGAAGTCGAAATATGTAAAAAACTTTAAAAATATTCTTTTTTCAGAAATATAAATCCGTTGATGTATCCAAAAGGATACTAATTTACGTTTCACTGAATGTACCTCTGTGACAACTTTAGGTTTTTACCCGAGTCTCTGGCTTGGCTTTCGTCACAACGCAAACATGATCTGGTAGCTAAAGAAGCTGCTCGTGCTGTAAAATTAAGTAATCGACGCATGCTGAAAGCAGAAGATTATTTTGAAGCTCAGCAGATACCAAATCGGCGGCAACCGTTCAAATCAGTCGTGGTTTCACTGTGTCGTGCACCTTTGCTCACTATTTATTGTATAATTATGGCATTTATTTGGTTAGTTTGGTTTCATGCAATGGTGTACCAAGCGTGCGTGGCACTTACGAAGTCAAGACATTTTGAAATTTTTTTCAGATTCCAGATGCATATATTATTATCCTCAAGAGCATTAGCGAACAAAGAGAACGGCGTAATTTTAGGATGACAAGGCTAAAACTGCATTGCCGAAATTTCGTGTTTAAAAACGGTAATTGCAAACTTAGGTGAAACTGTTCATAATCAAATTATATTGTTGCTAAGGCAAGTAGTAACCGTTTTCGGCTTACCAAAAAACCTGTTTCGGTGTATACTTAAACTAACTAATTAGTTTTGTTAAACTTCACTTAAATCGCTATCAGTGCAAAATAACGGCTGCCAGTAGGTGGGTAGAACCCGCGTCCAAACAGGAAAGTGGGTCCCTCACATTCAAGTTTCATATATACTACCAGTCAAGGTGCAACCGGAATTCCGGTACCGGTAGAGAAATTCGGTATTTTTCACTCTTCGGCTCCAGTAAGAAATCCGGTATTTTTTCACCGGAATTTTTCGATATTCTCGGTATTGAAAAATTTTTCTCATCTGAAAATTTAAAAAAATTGGCATATTATTCTTACAATATTTATCTAAAATTGTTCGAGCGTGCATTGCCAAAATTTTCAATTTGTGCCGTATTCCATAATTTATCATATGTTTCCACATACTGCAATTTGTTTCAGGATTTCGGCATTTTAAATAATGTGTTTACAGCATTAAAAGGGATAAAATAGCGTTTAAAAATAAATTTTTCGGTAACAAATTGTTTTATTTTCCGGTTCCGGTACCGGTATTTTATAATTCCGGTTGCACACTGCTACCAGTATATTTTACATAAATTATCCCCCCTTTACATTAATAAAAGTGTTGTCTTTTCTACGAGGCACCGTTCGGCATCACACCTAACGTCGTCTCAATTATAGGTAACCCTTATTTTGGTTTAATGTACTGGAGCAGTAATGAAATTACAAAAAAAAGTTCTGGAAATTTTAGACAATCTATATAAACCTAATCTTTCATAAATATAGTAAACTATGGATAGCTAAAATCCGCGCATCGAAAATGCCGTTAAGCAGTTGGGATTTTTCAAAATTGAAATTCGTAAATTCGAATCAAGTCGAACGTTTTTGTCGCGTTTATGAACTGAAATTTTCACTGAAAAATCGCTAACCGATACTGTATATAACAAACAAGCAAATAATCAAATTAGCAGCATTTATACGTTTACGAATATTAATATTCATTACAAAATCGAAGAAATGGTATTTATTGCGTGCAGTATTGTTATCAGGATCAGGATGGCGCTAAAAATCGACCATGACATTTTGATGTAAACCGGCCCATAGCTGAATATTTGGCAAAAGTTATTGCGTAAAACTATGATTTTTTGTTGAGTAACCCAAACTCAAACCGGCGGCCCATGCATAGTACAGGAGCTTCCCATTTTGAAAAGTGAAAAACTTATGACCATGAGTGCAGCGCAGCCACTCCGGTATGACGGCTCGAGTGGTTTGGTAATAAAAATCACAAGTTTGGCTGGAACAACTGGAAAAGTGGAAAATTCATAAGCGTGGATATTCCATGCTTCCGTTTAGCACCCTCCAAACATCATAAAATGCTGTATTTTCTAATGTTAATTTGATTAATAAATAATCCTCTTAGATACCCGGGGAACCAGATTGGAAGCGTATTTCGCACAGACCTTTACGAAATATTGCGAAAGCATACCACAGCAAACCGTGTTCAGTATTCATGAATCATACTGCTTTTAAGCATTTGGGTGTGCGTGCTCTGTCTTTCGTCACCCTTTTCGGAATTGCTTGTTCTTGTTTCAGGGCAGTCGACGTATTAGTTTACTATGGATTATCTTTATTCAGCGTTGATTTTTCTGAAAACCGCTACGTTAGCTTCGGCTTATCAGGTGGAATTGAAATATTCTCATATATACTGCAATGCGTTGCAATGAGCAAGTAAAGTCAAAAACACATTTATACTTTTAGTTTTTTATAAAAAGTTGCGCTGTAGCCAATCAGAGAGACGAGCGCAATGCTGCGACAATTTCACAGCGCATCTTGAATAGCATCGCGGACGTTTTCCAGAATTGTTGTTCTCTCATTGTTAGGAGAAAAATTATACAAGAGCCGATTTTATACTATCTTGTTCTACAAATCGACAGAGTGACTTTTTGAGATTTATTATAGGGTTCTGTTTTGACTGAATAACCAAGTTAGCACTTTTAGTACCAATACCTTGTTCCTTCCACACTGCACAGACATGGAGGCGAATATTTTCTCAACAACAACAGTAGATCAGAAACAAACTTTCTGAACGGATTTAGTGTTATTTTTTCTCAGGAGGGTTTGCAGTCCCATTTGAATCGCCACATTTCGAAAGAATTCTAAGCAGGACGAGAGGCTATCGCTACCCAAACGACACTAAATAATTAATATTGAGACAGCTAAAATCGTTAATAAAGTAATTCTGGACTGTTTTGGCATATAAGAAGGGTCGCTGTTGCATTAATGTCTTGGGATGCGATAGTGCTCCATTTTGCATAATGTTTCAAATTACAGGGATCCAAGGGGGGTAGTAATTGAAACCCGGTGAATAAACGAATCGGATATACAAAGGATACTCAATTTCTAAGACTGTTTGCCTTATATATGGACCAAGTTCAGCAGCTTGTGCCTACAAAGAATTATTTAATCGTAGGAACAGGATACGAAATATTTATGCTATTTTCCTAATTTAGAAACA
The DNA here is from genome assembly GCA_030248215.1 of Enoplolaimus lenunculus. Lineage (NCBI taxonomy): Eukaryota > Metazoa > Nematoda > Enoplea > Enoplida > Thoracostomopsidae > Enoplolaimus > Enoplolaimus lenunculus. The sequence continues at coordinate 31,029 of JASANG010001574.1, read as the reverse complement.
AAATATACGATATTTGATTTTGTGTTATATTTTTCAATTTAAAGTACTCTCATTTGTTCTAAAATTCATTTGTTGATCTATTTTAGGCTTGGAAGGAAATTGACAACAATCGCGACTCATAGCATCACGGGTGGCGTGTTGATAGTGTTGGCGTTTTTACCCGAATCTACTGGTAAATTATTCGCACAGAACTATTGAGGATTTTAATAAAATTTAGCGGCGAATGATCACTCTTTGACAAGAATATGCAACTAGTTGGGGTTCTGCATTGTACAAAATGTACTAGCGTGTGTTGTATTTTTCCCGACTCCCCTCATTTTCCGGGCTGTAATCATCCCTTGAAACAAACAGTAAATATAAGACTATAAGAAAGTGTTAGGAACACCTTTAATAGAGCAAATAAGAAATATTAGTGCCATTTATCCACATAAATGAGAGACTTTGGTCAAAATGTTACGTACGCTGGGTGAATTCCTTTATACGCAGGCATACATAGTTACATACTCTTTTCATTGGGTTGTTATCTACTCTTGATTCAAACAAGCAATTTGATCCATGTTTACAAATCTATAGTCAGGCTAGTTTCCGTTTCCCATATTCTAAAATGGGTGCATCGCCTAGGAACAGTTGATGGTAGATCATGTAACTTTTTAGTAAATTAGCTGTTAGTTTAAATCCGCAGTTTTCACTATTTAATATTTATTATTACTAATTGGTTATTTAAAACATAAGTTGGCAATACAGTTTGGTTGTTTAACCAAAAAAGATTCCGACAGACAGGGAGTCCGGTGAACTTAGAGACTGAGATGCTTAAGGATAGGATCATGGTTAAAGTTATAGTTAGGCTTACGCTTATGCTAAAGCTTAAAATGAATCTTTGGCTCAGTGAACACGCCCTTATAGCTTACTTGGGCCAAAGGTTAACCCAAACGCCAATACTTGTTTAAAAATAACAAAACATCCTCTAAATCGAGCTCCTGGTACGAGACAACGAAATACCGCTTTTAAATCATAATTATTTTGTTTCAGGTACCTCATTAGCGATAACAGTGTTCAGAATGATATTGTTTTTGACTGGCAAATTTACAATAACGATTGCATTTATGGGTATTATGCTGTATACTGCTGAATTATTTCCAACTTCGCTCAGGTATGTTCTTCTATTTTAAATATTGTTGTTCTGTGGTTTCGATTAATTTTTGCGTAGTGGCGTAGGTGCGCGGCAAGACGGGAGACGAAAGGCCGGCCCCGCACATTTTCAAAACCGATTTTAGGGGTAACGCTTAAATTGCGTTCGGTTTTAAGCTCACTTTGTTTACGAGGTTTCATGATCATTATATTTTCTGCACCACCCCGGTAGTCGATCATTCTCATGGTCGGTTATGCTGCTGTGACCCCTGCTAGTGGCTGAATATAGCATTCAAAGTTTCTTTTTTGAAAGATTTTACTCAGAAATTAAACCAATACTTGTATATATACTCTAAAAAGTTCACTCAAAAAATAAAAAGTACATATTTGTGTTTTGGACCGCATCCATCACAACTTGCTGGGGTGTTGAAACCTTTTTAGGAGAGGTGCGCATGGATTTCTCATGACACGCAAGCGAGGTTGAACCTTTTCTTGGGATGGCTGAGTCCTCTGGCCCCTTTCTGGCTACGGCGTTCGATTGGAATGTCTCACTAGCTGTTTTGTTACAGGTCAATTGGATGTGGTATTCCATCGATAGTTTCAAGAGCAGCTGGTATATTAGTACCTTATATCGGATTTTTGGTATGTGGTTGTAAGGGTCGATCAATGAATTTTAGGCTTAGGCTTAGGCTTGGCGGGGAATTGAAATCATTTTAAACAAATTTTTTGCATAATAGTTTTTACTGGTTAAATGATCGCTGAAAAAGTTTGGCAGCAAATATGTTTAAAGTGTGCTGTTAATATATCGGTTGATTCCTTTCAGCTGTCAAATTTTGTGATAAATACAAATGAAAAATGAGAAACTTTGCCTAAATCTACACCGGTTAAACATTTGTAAGACGCTGATATTTAGAAGTTTTTGTTGCTGCGATCTTTATAACTTCGAAAAATACCAAAACTGTTTGCGAAATTTTGCTTAACTGCTCTCAATAAAGGGTTAGCAAAACACAAGCTCGTAGCCAATTCAGCTTGAACGAAAACTGAACATTTTCATGAGAAACATACAAGGGTTTCTGATGACACTTACAAGCAAGATTGAAACTTTTCAATTGGGATCAGAATTCATTAGAAAACTGGAGACTTTCTGGCCTCCTTCTATTTACAGACCCGGTCAAAAGCACTAAGCACTTTATTTTGTTTTCAGGCTGCTGTCAGCAAATCCTTACCACCGTTGATATTCGGGATTTTATCGATATCTTCAGCTGCGATAGCGTTCCTTTTACCCGAAACCAGAGGTCGAAAACTGACCGACAGTATTAACGAAAAGATTCCAGTGATCAGCGTTCTTGACAAATGTTTTCCTCAACGCGACAAAACTGATATTCTTTTGACACCAGTTGTGACGAAACCGTTGAAGCAAACGAGCCAGATAAAGTTTTCATCGTCAGATATCAATTAAAGTTTACCCTTCCAATGAGGAATCAATCAAATCTTCCCTGCTCCGAGCTTCTTTCAACCGCTTTGACGTAGTCCACAACTGATTTTATATCGAAATATAATCAGAAAGTCTTTCAATATTAAATATGCTGCGAACATGAAAATTTCTAAAACAATGTTCGTTGCAGACTAGTACAGTAGTGACCCGAATATAAGGGCTTTAATAAGAGGGGGGTCCCCATTTTGAGTCCCAATCAATAGGAGTCCGTATCCCTAATGAGAGTCCGTAAGCGGATAGCGTCCCTAAACCCTAATTAGAATCCCTAAATGTCAATTACCCCTAATCGTAGAGCATAAATGGCTCCAGGACAAAATAAATTTCAGTTCGAAACTTTAAAGCGTATTTAAGTTTTGAAAGTAACATTCCAAAGTATAATTGCATTATCGCTCAAGGTTTTGATGCAAGACAAAAAACGTTTAATTCAACGGATAGTTGCAATGCCGGATATATCAGTAACGAAATGTGTCGGAGGGCAGGGTGGAGATAAATAACAGTCATAACAGTCCGTTAACGAATAAGGAGTACCATATTGAGAGACCAAATAAATATCAGTCCCCTTCTTTTATTCGGGTCACTACAGTGTAAGCATGTGAGATATGCTTGTGCTGGTGCATCTGCAATAAATGCAATGCACATGGTGTTGTACGGTCGACACATATAGTCGATGAAAAATGCAGTTGGAGAGGCGGGCTACGTGGCGCAGTGGTAGAGTGCTCGCTTAAGGATCCATAGGCTAAGAGTTCGATCCCCGCTCTAGCCCGTTTTCCAGCTGTTAGTAAAAAGGTCTGATGTCCCGGTTCCTACCTTGACTGACATGGGGGCTACTCCGTGGACGCAAAGGTAAACTGCCGCGCTATGAACACGGTATCCAGTCGAAAATAGGATGGACGGTCAAGGGACGACCTTGTTGAAAATAAGGGCATGTAAGCATGAGACATGCTTGTCCGTTATGTGCATATGCAATATGGTGCAGTGCCCTGTATGTATGCTAGCTGGCAGCATACGGTCGACAAATATAGTCGACGAAAAATGCAGTTGGACAGGCGGGCTACGTGGCGCAGTGGTAGAGTGCTCGCTTGAGGATCCATAGGCTAAGAGTTCGATCCCCGCTCAAGCCCGCTTTTCTAGCTGCTTAGTTGAAAGGTCTGATGTCCCGGTTCCTACCTAGACTGACATGGGGGCTACGCCGTGAGCGCAATGGCAAATTGCCGCGCTATGAGCACGGTATCCAGTCGAAAATAGGATGGACGGTCAAGGGACGACCTTGTTGAAAATAAGGGCATGTAAGCATGTGAGATATGCTTGTGCTGGTGCATCTGCAATAAATGCAATGCACATGGTGTTGTACGGTCGACACATATAGTCGATGAAAAATGCAGTTGGAGAGGCGGGCTACGTGGCGCAGTGGTAGAGTGCTCGCTTAAGGATCCATAGGCTAAGAGTTCGATCCCCGCTCTAGCCCGTTTTCCAGCTGTTAGTAAAAAGGTCTGATGTCCCGGTTCCTACCTTGACTGACTACAGTACCTGTGTGCTCTCTAAACGAAACTCGATTATTTAAACTTAAGTAATCTAGTAGCGTTGAACTAATTTCCTAGATTAACTAAACTAACTGGTGGGTTGCGCTTAAACTCATTTGCAACCTGGCGTATTTTTAGTTTAATCAAAGCTTAATGAATTCTGAAAACTACACAGACTCAGAGCAGCACTTATATCTTGAACCAAAAATAAGTTTAGCATTAATTCGCACTAAACTTTAAAATTTGTTTATTTTCAATTAATCTTAAATTTCTAAATTCGAAAACTTCTCCGATACTTTTTGACCACTTTTCTCATAATATGTTGAGTGAGGCTCACAAAGTAGGTACACCTCGTGTAAACATTATTCCACCGTTTTCGAAATCTTCAGTTTTCGGTGTAACTTAGTCCTTGGGATTAGCATATGGTTTAGTCTCAAGCTACTGGGCCGTAGTAGTACAAGCGCCGCAGATAGAGTAATTTAGATAAAATTGATTTTTCGATTAAATTTGGCTTCTTTTAAAATTTTATTTTAACTCAAATTATTATAAGTTTGCCAACAAAATTGTCATTTGCTCTATATATCTATTGCATACATATAAAGCGGTCACTCGTTATTTTCAGTCAGAACGTACAAGGCTAGTAAGACTACTTTTCATAGTATTAATAATTGAAATAGCGTAATTTATCTTAATAAACTCAACGACAAGTTACAGTATCAAATGACCTCACAAATTGGTTTTAAATACAGTAATGAAATGTGCTAATTATAGCTGACTTCAAATTTATAGAATTATGTATATGAAAAAAAATAGATATCACTTGAAGGTTCCCCAAGCATAGCAAATTAAAATTTTTCCTTCCGTGGTATATGAATTAAAATCTCACACACGGAATCAATTAAAGAGTTCCCCCTTTTAATAGATTACGACGAAAATTAAATTTGATGTAAGAATGCGGGTCTTTTTAGTTATTTCCCCGAGCCGCGTTTCCCAAAAATCATCAAATTTGGGCGTGGAGTGGAATAAATCAGTGGAGGTCATGAAAAGCTCAAATATGCAAAAACTTCCAAAATCGAACTATTTTTGGGCAAACGAGGGCAGAGGGGAATGACGGAAAAAACCCGAATGCTATCGGTTTAGTGGACTATGTAACGATCAGAGGCGAAACGTTTTCTCTATCAATTGTAAAGTAAATAAGTACTGAAAAAAGGTACACTCAAAAACAAGAGCACAGCGACTTGCTTGCCAAAATTTGACAACCTGGCTATCGTTTTACTAAGGTGCAACCAGGTTTTCTATGCAGGAAGGGGCCATGTAAAGATTAGGGGCGGCCCCCTTTTCTGTAGGTCTGCAACAGAGTAAGCTTTAAAGAATATGCTTATACTACTGTTACAACCCTGTTCCATACATTGGCGCAGGAGACTGTGATATCAAGTAAAAGAAAATTTTGTGATTTCCATGATCCATAAAAAGTTATTCCAAATTTTTTAAATGTATTTTCTCTCCAAGAAGTGTCTGTAAGGAATACATTTCCTCTTTTTCACCTTATTTATTACCTCTGCTTTTTCGTTTTGAATTTTGTATTTCCCAATTTTGTTTCGTTGAAAAATTATTGATTTCTTCAACATGTTCACCTTGACACCTTTAAATTAAACGCGATAGTTCATTAAAATATCTTTTAAAGTTGTGTTGTTTTGTAATACGTGAGTACAGTCTGTCATTAATTGGCATCTGTTGTGGTGTATATTATTATTTTAACTTGGTGGTCAGTCCGTACTAGTTACCGCTAGTGGACAATAATATTTTTCAGTACACTGAATTTATACAATTTATGTGAAAACCGATTGATATTATCAACATTAAAAGCAGAAACTGCTATTACGAAATAGGGCCCATGTTACTTTTAGGGCCGTCCCGGTTTGTGGTGGGCGGTCTGTAAAAGAGTAGGCTTACATTCTAGACTACATTTTTTGCTTAGGCTTAAGCTTTGGGTTAGGAATACGCTTAACTTGCTGTTACGGCGCTAAAAGTAACATTGGCCCGAAATAGGAAACCGGTATTTATGTATGAAGGTTAAACTTACAGGTGATCGGTCTATGCCCGCAACCAGGACTTGTAAGCATAGAATATTTCGGTAAATTAGGGGTAAGAAAGTTTTTTAACACAGAATTCTTTTTACCCTGCTTATTGAGCATTACAATTAATAAATGTACATCAAGTTTACGAATACAATAAAAATGGAAGATAGCTCAAGAAAGAATGTTGTTGATGAATTTATCTCTGCCACACATCAAAAAACGGTGAGTCAAACTGGCTCTCTCCGAAATAGGTTCTACAAGACTACGCAAGCTGAGTCAAATTCGACTCCGCCAGAGTCAAATTCGACTCAATGAGTAGGACGTTTGAGTCTAGTGGAGTCGAATTTAACTCAGATTGTGTAGTGTTGTAGAGCGTATTTTGGAGAAATTCAATTTGACTCGTCATTTTTTGCAGTGCAGGGGCGGAAATCATGTTCGTGTGGGATCGATGTTCTCGTTTACATGCATCTCTGTAGTTGCGGTGTTGAACGAACTGTAGTTTTAATGTAAAAAACCTTAGTGAAATTGTTAGAATTTTCCAAGTTAGATATTAGTGGTACATCTCCTTGTCCTAGAATTACCTTCATTTTTCGGACTGGGACTATTGTGCACATTCAGTGGTTATGACAATTTGGCTTTAACGTTTGTACTAAATATGTATTTTATTGTGCTTTCGATCCAAATAATCTTCTTGTTTGTGATCAATAACTTCGTTAAGCAAAAAGGTATAGAATATAAATAAAACATTGATCGATAATGTTTGCACTCGAAAGTGAACGAATGTTACTAAAATCCAGTTTAATATTCGGACGAAATTAGCAGAGTTTGGTTTCCAAATCTATAGCGATATAAGCCAAACATAAGCTGCGACATTTTAGAACATTGCCAATTTATATAAGGGCACCAAAATACTACTAGATAAACATTGCTGACAAAAATGATACAACGGCTGTTGTGTTATTTCCACCATATGCCAATAATCCTGAGCCCAAACCTAAGCCTAATCCTAAACCTGAGACTACAAATATCCTTAGCCTAATATATAAATGTATATAGATATATTATATATAGATATATTATATATAGATATATACGTACTCATTTTTCATTCTCCCCATACATCGTTTTCCGCTACCAAAAGAAATATACAACTAACGCACTTATATCTCGGTTAACTTACTAATTATCACTGCGTGTCATTCTAAAGAAAGATTTAAATTACAACCGCAAAACACTCACAAATATACTCTACGCAGCTCACGAACACCATATGTTTGATACTGAAGTTGACCCTGTGGAATATATTACGTTATCGATATGATTCTTGCGGCGTATAGCATTTTTAATTCCGACCAGCAAGGAATTATTGTAAACGAAGACAGAGGGGTACAGCAATTCAAGTCGTAGTCTCTCGTATCTGCCAGCTAGAGTCTCCGCTATTATTTGGTTATCGTTGACAGTTACCCATTTGATCTTCCAAAACGGTATTTTTTGTTTTTCAGCACCGCCCCTCAAAGGTTAAATTTCTCGGCGCGGCAATGCCTGTTAAGACAATGCAGTATATTAAGCGTTAGCCGACGCACACTATTTTATAATAAATGCAGTTACTAATTGCATATTACAGTTCACTGCAGTACACTATAGTTCATTATAATAAATCTAAGGAGACTGGTATCATTATCTTGCAGTGGTCAGGTATAGTTCACAGTGGCGGATTCAGAAAGTTTTGACAGGAAAGACGATTAATCGAACGCAATTTTAGTACAAAGACTGAACGAAAAGGTTTTGGTCTTAGTTGGGTGGCCATGGCAAAGGAAACTTATTCGGTGTTCCCTAAATGTAATTTTCTGCGGATGCCATGGGGCCTAAGCATAGGTGAGCTCCCCCTGGCATCCTATTGGTAATTTAGTGTAATTTAACGGTTGAAATGAAAGATACTCTATTGCTAGTTGAGCTGTTTCTAAAGATAAATATGCTCGTAATGATTTGCCTGCATGTTTCTGAAGTGTTACTATATAAATGGCAATAAGTTGTTTTCTAGCTTAAGCAACTTGAAAATAGTTGTCTAATTTCGACGGTTTTATACTACAAAACCCAATTGTTATAGTTATCTTTAGACTGCCGCATTAAAATTGCAGTGCATGCAACAAGTTGTCGGGGTCTCATGGGCAATACGCCAGGATTGTCCGAGAAACCTATTGTTCGTAATGGCACAAAAGTGTTAATTATATTGACTTGTCAGCAAAATAAAATAACATTACACTGCAAAAATTGTGAGTAAAATTGGCTTTTTCCGATATAGGCATCTCAGAACTACACAAATTTAGTCAAATTCGAGTCTGCCAGAGTCAAATTCGATCCACAGTGCGTCGAAATTGATCTGGCGGAGTCGAATTTCGACTCAGTTTGTGTAGTCCGGAAAAGCCTATTTCGGAGAGACTCAATTTGACTGACCATTTTTTGCAGTGTACTAGTAAACAACAAAATTTGTTTCAAGTTGTGCAATAATTTCTCTTTACAACACCTAACTTTTTCGAAATAATTAGAATTTCAATATTAGCGTGTATTGAATTGCAAGTGACGGTGCCCAAAATTTAGGCCCGTGTTAAAATCAGGGGCGGAACGTTTATCTGCGGGACTGCAATAGAGTAACTTTAAACTTTAGACTATAATTTTATTGCTTAGGCTTAGTGTTACGCTTTAGGCTTGGCTTTAAGCTCATTTTATTGCTTGCGCTTAGACTTAAGAATATGCTTATACTACTGTTACGGCCCTGTTATATCCCTACATTGGCCAAAATTTGGCAAATTTGAGCACTAAGCATGTAGCACTTCTTTAGTTATCTTACAAGCGTAATGAATGGAATAATAAAATATGTTTAGTCTAGGTTTTAGGCTTTTTACCTTGTATCAAATTTAATCTAAAAAATGCCCCTGTTTCGAAAACACCATAATTGCACACAGTGGTCCATTTTCATTGATGTTTTATCGCGTGCCAGTGTCATTTTAGTTCGAGCGCTAATGTATCAAAATTTGCAGTATATAAAGATAATAATAGTACGATAGTAAAATGTCGCAATATAGACTTCAAATTGACATTCATTCATTCTGTCTGACGGTTGTTTATTGTTTCTAAATAGTTTTATTGATTATTATCTTGTTTTTATATCGTAATGTAGGTATAACAGTGCCAAACAGATTTAAAATGAAACATTTTTACCACATGTGAAACCGTTTGTTTACATATATCAAAACCCACACCCGTTCCCTGTTTTCGATGGGTAGCTTATACGATATCAGTGTCAATTATTGGAAAAATTCGGCATGACAAATAAACTTCAAGGTACGAAATGGTTCTGGGTCCTGATTACGCTTTCTGGATTGCTTTTCCATGCATTCTAGCATGTGCCTATGGGTTCACGGCATCTAATGACTGGGTTTCTGAAACCTTATTTACGTATTTTCTTCTTAAGTAATTAGTTAAGCCGCCGACTTAAGTAGATACTTAGATTTTCGAACTAAAACAAATAAACGTCAAATGTTAGCCATTGATATAAAAAGAAAGTAATAGTTTTTGCTATATATTAAAGAGGTAAGATGAGTCTACGGTTTCAGTTGCACTAAAGTTAGTATCTGTGAACTGTTTATCAGTAATATATCAAATTTAGTGAGCGGCTTCAGTAATTACTTAACTTAAGTAAGCTTTACTCAAGTACTAAGTTGTGCTTAAGTAGGGCTTGAGAAACCCAGCCATTGTCCCTCGACGCAAATGAAGAACTACTGTGAATAAAGCAATAATTAATTCTAATGCAATCATTGCTTTAAGATTGTATATATAGTCCAAAGATTTGAACACAAGTCTCTAGATACAACGTTAAGTATGCGCAAATTTAACGGTTCCAGATCTCCTGTACACTTTCAACCCTCTTTTATGGTTAGCCACTGGTAGAGAAAAACCCTTACTTATGCTCAAGCCTGAGTCTTTGCCTAAAATAGCTGCCTGAGCTTGAACCTTTACCCTAAATGCGGGCTAAGCGCACGTCAGCTGCATTCAGCTCTACTCGATGCTGTATTACTTCAACCAAATAAACTTTAGTTTGCCAAAATGTTTCCAAGGCCATTAATTTTTAAATTTTAACTTTGCTTGTGGTTAATTAGCAATTTAAAAACAGAACATTTCTTGCTGCGGTATATGCAATTACTTTGTTTAATGCTACGAGTCATATTTTAGTAGGAATTGGCTCTAGGGATTATGGGTGGAAGATGTTTGCATAATTTCATTTTGAAAAAATTAATAGGTAACAAGCGGTGTTATTTATTTGTCGGCTGAACAACTTTGTGCGAAAATGCTATATTTTTAATGATTTAGAATTTAATTTTTTAACAAAATGACACAGCTTATCAATTGGCTACTTTGAAATCGAACAATCAGTTTTCATTTTTTATGGAATGCATTAAAGTTATACCCTTGCTGTGAAATCCGAAATTGATCCCAAATCTGAGCTATGCTATATATGTATGTATAGATATATGACGCTAAACCATGACAACTTCAGTGTAAACCTGATAAACAACAGTTGTTCATCTCTTGCTAATTTAGTAACAATAAAATTTGGTATTAAATACCCGAAACTTTGACTTGAAACTTTGAAACGAGTCAAATATTGTACAGCGTAAATCGATATAGTTAAACCTTTGGCATTTTAACATTGATCGCTGTTTTTTGTTCAACAAATTTTATTACACTATAGGACTATCGGTAAAAAAACTCAACTGCGTCACAGTAAATTAGTTATTCTTTCTACAAAAATAAGAGCAAACTTAATTGATATCTCTATAATTAAAAATTGTTAAATTTTCAGCACAAAAAAGTAGCTACTGAGGTCGAGTCTATTTTTAAAATTTTACTGTACGCCGTTTGTGATATAACAGATGTCTCCAAGGTCTTAGGGTTACAGTAAACTCTGTATCGCATTTTAGTTATTTTATAGCATTTTAGTTATTTTACTCTTTTTTATTAAATTGTAGGGTTAGCTGAAACCTCGTATTTTAATAAAACATTAATCAGAACCACACTAAACTTTGTAATGGATTCATATAAGCTAGGCTAAGCGATCATTTTATGCTTCAGATTTCCGTTTTACTAGTTAAAGTGGCTGCAATATTTGCAATGATAGCTTGTTTCTTAGAAAACGGTTAGTCGCATACCTTGCTTGTTATATATGTCAAGCAATTTAAATGTACGTTAACTGTAAGCTTGAACGAACTGTATTCAAATTGTATACTTATGTTTTGCGTTCTAAGTTTAATTATACAGAATGTGGTAGTTAATAATATAAGTAGTATGGGTTTAGTGCCAATGTTTAATAATAGTATAAAAAATCCTAGTTCTAAATGCTACACTGCAAAAAAATGGTGAATCAAATTGACTATCTCCGAAATAGGCTCTACAGGACTAAACAAACTGAGTCGAATTCGAGTTTGCCAGAATCAAATTCGACTCACGAGTCTCATGTTTGACTCTGTTGGAGTCGAATTTGACTATGTTTGTGTAGTCCAGTGCAGACTTTTTCGCAGAGAGTCAATTTGACTTACCATTTTTTGCAGAGTACATTTTGGGGTTACATAGACATTGTGCACTATCACAAGGTATGAGTGACGGATTGAGAAACCTCAGGCCGGTGGGGCATATACATTTATAAAAAACACGGCACCGAAAGTGCCGCCGATTTGTTTTTGATTGTTTCAATTATGTGTAAATCGCACGATTATAAAACTTAATAAACAAATTTTCAATTTATCACCAAACATTTGTAGAAGACATAGCAGTGTAAAAAAATCTCGCGAGCGAAGCGAACGCGAAGCTAAACGTAAATTTTAGCATTAAATCCTTTGGAAAAAGAACAATTTTCTGCTGATTGGTAAGGATCATAGCTCCCAGACAACCCTGCTACACGCTCACGTGGAATGAGGGTGCCTACAGGTTAGGCACCGTTTTAGCTATAGTATTATTTTGATCCGTGTCATACAAGTAGCCCCACAGGCAGCATTTCTGAAGTGTACTAACAACAGTGCGAAATGAAAATTCATAAGGTAACGGACCCTACCATCTTATCCGAAACTTTTCTGACGCGGACGTACGCTTCCGCCCTCCTTGTGGATCGGCTAGTGCAAGCTTTGCTTTGGGGAGGTTAATAATTGAAATTTTTTTCGCAGTGAAGAATATTTAGCATAGTTAACTTTGATCGTTAATATAGTTTTCTGAAACAAATTGCCTTTACGACATTAAACATTTTTAGTATAATCGTTTACTAAGCTTTGTTGGTATTTATGTACACGATAAGTGTATACAAAAGCAAAAAGATTGCTATACATGTGCACATGTACCGGTATAAGAAGCTGTTGCAATGACTGTATGGTGTAGTGTTTGCATGCTTGACTAGAGTGCAACAGGGCCGACGTTCGATTCCCGACATGGTCCTTAACTTTGGGCAAAACTTCGAACAGTAGTCGTGCACACCGTATAGTACATATAAGCTTCAGTAGAACCTCAGATGCTAAGGCGTTGATTCTTACATTAGTTTAGTCGCATTTTTTACTAATCAAAACAGCCCACCCTAAAGAGTAGAAGATTAATAAATAAATTTTTTCCAACTGAAGCATTCGTAGCCTTGAACCCGGCGTTGTTTGAAGTATGAAAAAAAGCTGTTGCAAACAAACCACATTGGCGTGTTTTATGAAACAATTCACACGGAATTTGCGCAATGTTGCAAAACTTTTGTAATATTTAAACTTAAAAATGATAAATGAGCTGGCTTCGGTTTACAATTTACTGTTCAAGAAAAAGAAAATAACAACTGCGTTTAGCGTTTTGAGTAAATACAAGTCAATTTTGAGGACGCGTAAACTACGCGCGGCTCAACATCTGAAAAGCGATGCAAACGGACGCCTGGTGGTGCAATAGTTTGTTTTACAAAATTTTTGTTTGACATTTTGTTTAAATTGAATGGTCGAATTTGCGTTATTATCTAATTATCATTAACGAAAGAACGTATTTGAGTTGTTTTTTTAAATTTGGCGATTGCAGTACCAGATTTATGGTTAGCTGGAAAATCATGCCAAGTTTTGGCTTAAGAATTGTGGGTAAAGTATGAATATTAATAAAGTTAACGCTCACCGTATGGACTTCCCGGTATGCAGTGGCACATTCAGCGCTTTTTGCATACAAAATATTGCGCTTATCCCCGGGTATTTTATAAAAATTATTTTAAGCCAACTGATTTCAAGTAAAGTGGCATACACTATTTTAATTATTACGCAATTGTGTAACCGACGAACCCTGAAATTATAATGAATTTTGTAAGACTTAAAATTAATTCAAAAGTGCTAAATAAATTCCTAATATACATTTCATGAAATGTTTCAATTTATTTATCGATCAATTTTTGTATTTTAAACTTGCCAATGCTACACTTTTTTAAACTCAAGATGTTAAAGGCATTTTTGATTTCCACAAGCCGGTCGTAAAATTAAAGTCGACGACTGCTAAAGTTATGGTTAAGTCTTCAAGCAAGCACGCTACGACTGAAGCTCATATTGGAGAAGATGCTAAAGATTCAAAGTTGCTGTTTTAACTGCTGACGGTGTATTTGGTTCCGCAATTAATTTGAGTAAATCACGGTGGTATATTTAAGTAAAACTGTTAATTAAAATAACGGGAACGGTAATGGATAATGATCAAAATAACGAAAACAGATAACTCATATTTATGCACAAAAGTTGAAAAATTATTTATTTTCGTTCCAATACAATTGACGTATGCAGGTAGGTATTCGCCCGGAAATGTGAAGTTAAACTTAAAATATAAAGAACGCATCCAAAATTTCTAAGATTAAATAAATTTTGTTATTTTTATTTTAACTCAAACTATTCCAGCTTATATGTGTTTTTCTAAAAACTGAATGATTTTCAAGTGCGGTACAGCTAACTATGAACATAAATATAACAAAATTTCCAATTTTTTTGCAACGAAAACGTAAATAACCGTTAATATTTATCGGTAACGGAGACAAAAACGAATATCAGATTACACAATGCTTTGTTATAATTTTTCGTTAGTATCATTTTCTTACAAGTTTTCTATAGTCTTCGTATTCTTTTCAGAAATCAATTATAGGTGTTTAAATCAACTACCCGATCGAAAACTTTAAGTATTTCGACAATAGTTGGATATTTATCATTTTAATTTATATTGAATAATTTTATAATTATTTCTTAATTACGGTTCCTGGATACTCAAGTATGGACAAACAGTGGCGTGCCCGGGCGGAGTTTCATTCAACCATGAAACATTAAAAACCTACCAACGTAAGTCAAAATAACAATATTGTACAAAAAATTTAGGGTAACGCTATTCATGTATGATACGCCACGGTGACGGACGGCGCCGTACGTATGACGAACGGCGCCCGACGAGTGACGGACGGCGCTGTACGACAAGTGTTGCGCAACCCTTATGTACAGTGAACCGTGGCTAAATGGCAACTTTCATTACAATTAGCTTTGTTATTAACGAATTTAATGTACTGGTGTAATACGAGGTGTAATAGAAAAAAGTTTTCTATAATTGAAATAACGCTTATCAGTAGCTATTACCGCGTTTTGTAGTTTTCCAACTGACTCGTGATTTTCAAAAATTTTACAACTGTCAGTCATGATAAAGCTGTTCTAGTATCAATAGGTGAAGTTTATCTAATTCTATATTCAGTTTGCTGCTGCTATAGATTTACCAGTTTTCTGCAAAACCCGAAGTGTTGAATATATTCGATTAAAATTGGAAATATCAGAGTTGGGGCATGTTTTGTATGGTTTCATCAAACCCAAAAAACTAAATTAATAGTATGTTGAATTTGTAACGTTTCACGTTCCTCACAACTTTGCATGTTGTCACGATTTTGGAAAAGGGGGCTGTGACCTATAAAATATATCGGGTGGGAACTTCTTACGTTGAAAACTGAGACAGTGTCTAAACACCCGGGTATAAAAACCCAAATAGGCTCCACTTGAATTTCCTTTGGCTAGGCTATTGCTCAAATCCAGTGCAATTTAATCACTGTGGTTTTAGCAGTGTTTGAGGGAATCTGAGCGAAAAACCAAACGCAAATTCAGTGTTAAATCTTAATACTAAATTTTTTGTATCCTGTTGAGAGACTATTGCCCGGGTTTGCGTCTTTTGAATCCGCCAGTGATTTCAACTAATCGCATTTTCTTATTAACATTACAAAACTTAATTAATCACTTAAAATTCGGCTTTTTTAACAAAACTAAAATATTTTAAAATTTTGTAGAAATCTACACAAATACGATCAGAGAATACAAATTTTTAAAAACATTACACTAAACAGACTCACTGACGCATCCAATAAAAGGGGACTAAACATTACTCTATCCTCAACAAGGATCAAAATCAAAATTTTCGTTTTAAGATTATTGTACTACAGTTTCGTTTGGCCTCTCGCTTGCTTCGGTCGAGGACTTTTTCGTTAGAATATATCGTGCGGCCCCCTCTGTCAGATATTTTTGGACCTACCACTGAACAGAGAATCTACAAGAATATTTAAACAAAAATTTAATAAATGACTTTTTAGTTTTTGTACCAGTCTGCGCGAATTATTTTCAAACAATCCCTTGCGCGGCTAGGATGCAGCGCACGCTCGCGACACAACACAAAAATTGAACTAAACATAGAGAACAGTAGAATTTTTTGTTTCTTTTATTATTATTATTATTATTATTATTATTATTATTATTATTATTAATCTTTACGGTGCCAGGATGGAAATATTATCAGCGCGATTAGTGTAACTTTTTTTCTACAAAAAATTTTGTTCCTATTTACCATTCTGTAATTGTTTTGGTCAACAAATGTGCCTGATACGTTTAATTTCTTGTACGATAGTTTTTCCTAGTCGGAAATTAATAAATTCCTAAAATGCAGGCGCGCAATACTTAAGTGCGGAAAAAAACTCGCGAACAAAGCAAGCCAGAAGCTGCATGCCATTCTAAACCTTAAGACAAAGTCTCAGTTTGATCCATGTGGGAGGGCTGGGCCGAAGCCTTCATTGATTTCGCCAGTGCATATTGCATAGCAAATGAACGCTTAAAACGTGTGCGAAATAGTTTTTGTTAAAAACGTTTCGAGAACGCAGGTACAAAATAAGTTAACAATTTGTTTGTTACGCCAAAGTGCTGAACTACGGTTCGCATTGCATAACTCATGAGATGACATTGCGGATAACGGACAGAATAGACGTTTCAACAGGAAGCTGTTCGCTGATATTTGAACATAAATTTCGAATGAATCCACAACTCAAATATCAGTCTAAACTCACTATGATATGAACATAATTATGTTGGGCGAAACTGTAATTAATATTTCAGAAGCGAAACTTTGTTACAAAAACAGTTTGATGCTTTACCAAATTTTCATCGGAATAGTGTATAATGGCTTTTATTTTGGGACAAGAGTTCCTAGTCAACGTGGTTGCAAATTTGCAACACTAAAACATTCCTCCCAAAACTTTTTGTTCGTGAATACTGCGCAGTAGTATTTTTGTTAACATTTCGGGTCACTTTTTTATTATTTGCTAGGTACATCGTTTAGGCGGCTTTCAAAAGAGTGTGATCTAATTTGCATATATAGGTTGTCTCATGTTTACATTTAAATCATTACTTACAGCGGTTGGGACGCTGCCCAAGATACGTATGTGTGGCGTTCTAATTTTAATAATATAGATAGCACGAATTTCTACGGCTCGGACATTCACATGCACGTTCTAACATTGCTCATAGTTCACAAATAAGCGTTAGTTTTATATTAGTACCATGATTCAATCAGAGCTTTGCTTTCGGCTCGGGTAGAAATTCTTTGAACAAAACTTCATCTAAGTTGTTGAAATTGCTGCAATAAAAGATTATTCAATTAACTCTTTCGGCTTTGTCTCCAAATTGATCAACCTTTGAAACTGTTCAGCACCAGCCGTGTTGTCTTTTCATAAGTACACACCCTAACATAAACTTAGTAAAATTGCACTAACCCGCGCCGTTTCAGTCAACAAAGTATGCCTATCCAGTGCGACATTTGTATTTTCAAACAATTCAGTTGCAATAATACACTGTTAATCATTAATGTATTAAAAATTATATATACTATGAAGATTTGGCCAATGAATGTATAGAATAGGGCCATAACAGTAGTGTTAGCAAATTCCTAAGCGTAACCCATGCAAAAAGTAGTCTAAATCACAAGCTTACTCTATTGCAGTCCCGCAGAAAAACGTTGCGCCCCTGATCTTCAATACATCGGCCGAAGATTTTCCTTGACGACATTACCACGGATATATTAAGATTTTAAACTTATTACTTCCGGTATTATAAAACTTATTTTGAAATATTTTTTTTGAATTTTTAGACGTCGAATCGGCGAAGAATAAAACAACTTTTTGCACTTTCACCCATCTCTCTATCGTGACCTACAAGTCAATAATGCCTGCCTCAGCGAACAACTCTCGGTGTATGTTAATTGCATAAACCTGTAAATGCGTTTTATTTCGACGGGATTTCAAGTTCATTAAGTTTTCATTTTTCGTTTCACTTTTTGAAAAATTACGCAAAACAATTTTTTGCGACATCGTGGGGCGACTAAAATCAGCTGTCGCACAGCATTAGTCAAGCATTTTTCAACAATTCTCAAAAATTACAGTTTTTTAATTTGGAAAAATGTTTGAAAATTTCTAACTGAAGTTTAAAGTTTGGTTGCAATTTTCAAATCAAGTCTGAGGAGGTGAACGAGGTTTGAGCCTAATTAAACTATCTCCGAGATACTGTACGTGCCTGAAATCTTACAAAATGTCAAAAAGGCCGAGCTGGTATAGGGTGAAAAGTTATAGAGAAGTTTATATTAAGCACCTCAGGTTTATTACGTGGTACAACGTAATTAACGCATGTAGTAACGTAGCTTCGGCAGCATGAAACCTTATTTTAAACAGGTGGTTTCTTGAATTCGATATTTAGATATATTTAAAGTTTAAAATAATAACGTCGACCATCAAAACCAGTTGAACATTACACTTAACAATCTGACATTCAGCAAGCAGCGAATCTATAAATTTGAGATCCGGTTCGGGCTGGCAAACATTAAGGAATGCAATTTTTACTGTATGTTATATTGGCAAAAAGTTTCAAAGGGGAAAATAGTAAAGCAGGGGACGTTACCAGTTTATTATGAAAATTTTTTGACGGGGAGCATACGCCTCGTGCGCCCCCTCATGATCCGCTAGAACATTCATCCAACCTAAAAGGTATTAGGACACCTAATGCTTTAATTATTTGTACTTTAAATAGCACTATTAAGAAATGTTTTAATTTGGTTTATAAATCAGTTGTAATGTCTGCTACATCACAAAAATTCATGACGTTATCTTATTAATTTTGTAAATATCAGACTTAAGCTGTTTATTTCGAAGATTTAAAAGACTATCTTGTTCAATGCTGGAAACGTTAAATTACCAAGTAGCAGAGCAGCGATGGCTGGACGAATCTAGCAATTTTATAAGAGATTCAAAAAATATGATATATTATTTTAAGAGTATCGCGATCGACACCTTTTACATCAGTGTTCCCCCGTGGTTGTCGACCTTTGAGGGTAAATGCAAAAGTTCTTATTGCGCACCTTATATCAAAGTTTATACTGGTTACGCAAAGAACAAATTGGCCAGATTAGGCTTAGCCTTAACCTAAGGCAACGTGTCTACGACGAGTTAATTTTAAGAGATTTTGAGTTATTTTTAATTTTTAATTTTATACTCGTTTGAATTAAAGATTTGACCGAATTTTTGGCATTCTTATGGTTTGTTTTCATTATTTTTGACTTTTACTTTGTTGTTGGTGCTATTATTTTTATTTGTATTTGTCGTTCGTTTGTAAAAGAGTGAGCGTTATGCAACATTAATGTGAGTTTTCATGAGAGCAACCTTTGCGTAAAATATATGTGTCATCCTGTCTGTGGGACATTAAAATGATTGAAAGTTGTACAGTGCAATAAAATTTTGTGTGTTGTGCGTGTGTTTGAATGTTTTTAGTTTTCAAAATTCTAATTCACAAACAACAACAACGACAACAACAACAACAACAACAACAACAAACAACAAACAACAACAACAATATAAAAACTAATATCGCGCAAAGCTATCAAAAAGCCAAACGGATATTTGGCAATTAAAATTATAATACAAAGCTTTGGTTTTAAAAATCCAAAGGGCCTACTATGTATCCACCCATTTTGCGCCTCTGCAAACAACAACAACAACAACATCATCATCATCAACAACAACAACAATAATAATAGTAGTAATAATAATAATAACAACAACAACAACAGTAACATTAACAATTCCACTTCAAATACTACTCAGAGACAGAAATTTGGGAAAAAAAATTTTTGTCACAAATTGGTACAGTGGCTATTACCACATGATACTGATGGAATTACTGCACATCTTAAACGTGTAGCACATGAAAATGGGTGGTGGGACAGGAGCCACATTGCAGGTTGCTAAATATTTTTAAAATTCAACAGAAGTTCTATCAGGTGCTTGAAAATATGAAGTTTAATATTTGTTTTTCTCAAACGGTTAATCTTGACTTTCGCACGTTTATACGTTTTGTTTAACGCGGAAGCGTTACGATTTAAATGCACACGGATGACATAAATGTCGTAAGGTTAAAATCAAGACTGGCTTGTGTACATTTTGCATTAACATAAGCCTGTACTCGTTTACTTAGAAGCAAGGTTGAAAACATTCTAAGGGAGGCTGAGTTCCTGCGGCTTATTTGTGGCTACGGGCCCGAATCAAGAAGTGTAGTATATACTTTCTGTATTTGAAAATAAACCACAGTTTATAACACCAACAGTAAAATATCTGATCTACGTGTTTGGCGTAGAAAAAGTAAATTTTGCATTTTTTTCTGAATTTTGATAATTTAGAGACTCTTCTGCAATTGAAATTATTAACAATCCAAAAGTTCCCGAAATGTACAAAAGCATTGCTGCTACTGTGGCTTGCGAACTGTTGGCATGCAACAATAATGTTTTTTTATCATTTTTTGGCATTAATAGTAGTGTCTTGGTACAAACTAACTGTTTATACAGATTTTACACTAAAATTAACTGGTATATAATTTCACCGTTCGTTACTCTCTCTCGTACACTGACAATTTTTCACAGTCCAGAGATCAAGAAAACGGACAATTTTAGAATTGTAGAAATTTTGAACGAAAGAGAGTGAGATTAATTTCACTGATGTAAACAGTTTTCAGGGAAACAAACAAACTTAACGAAAACAACTTTGTTTAAAACGCTGTAGGGTGAATTTCGTGAAGTTTGTGCAAGTGTGTGCGATAGTCGTTACATCATGCATTATAGTATTTGCCCTGATGTTTGTATTTCGATGTTATGATCTGATTGTTTGATATTTAGAAAACAACATTTTTAGTTGCTTCAAATTTGTTGAAAAATATTCTGGTTCAGTCCAAATACAACTCGTTTGAAAACTGGTCCATGCTAATTTTGTGGCAGTACGGTGTTCTCGTTAGAATTGCGACAGATGATAAGTTGATTTTAGACTATTTTCTCTGGTTCGGTTGACGTCGTAACTACGATTCATTAACGCAACGCCTCGACTTTAAAGGAGTCTGGACCCAATCGCTCCTTCTATAAACGTCCCTCGACTGTTTAATGACTCATTATTAATGCATTTTTTAAAAACTAAATCAATTTGAACTTAATATTGTTCCCATTTGTAAACAAAACATAACTTCATGTTAATGTTAATTACGTTAAATTGTTAGACTATATTGTCGTTGATTTGAGCGTTCGCCATGACATTACTTACAGATTTAATTTTGCAAGTAAGCGAAAAGCAATTATTCATCAGCTATTAACGCAAACGGCCAACGTGTTGGAAACCGCCTTTGACGAGCACGATTTTTGCCCAGCAAAGTTGTCTTTAAACATTGACAAATGGTGAAAATCAATTCGGTTCCCCATAACCAGCTCTAAGCAGATTATAATTGGTCAATAGACCCAATTTTTTCCTGTCTAAAATATAAAATCTAATATTTTAAACTATTTATTTAATCGATATAATTTTACGTCTTCTGGCATTAAAAAGGCTTAGAAATGTTGTGCGTCAAATAGTTGTATTTGGAGGGAATCTATTCAATGAATCGGCATAAACAAAAATTACAGTCATACTGGGGTAATTTTTCTACTGCCAGAAATATGATTTGAGACCTTTCCAGCGGTTTCTTGGTTGGAGATGGAGTGGTATAGGTGTGAGCAACATCCTAAACTAAATAACACTCGTTTGAAAAAAATTAATTGAAGGGATTTACTGATACTGTACCTGGTCTAGTCTTCCTAACCGAGGCCCATGTAAAGATCAGCGGCGGAACATTTTTCTGTGGGACTGGAATAAAGTAACCTTAAGCTTTGGACTACCTTGACTTAGGTAGGTATAAGCTCATTCTTACGCTTAGGTTTAGCCATATGAATATGCTTATATTACTGTTGCGCCCCTGTTCTTTACATTGGTCCTAACTGACTAAAGTGAAAAGTTAAATTTCTTGTGAATACGTAATATATACTGGTTACGGTAAATTATAGGACGACATACTGCATTCATCCCAAAACGCAAACTCACATTCTGAACAACAGCACAATTTTCTACTGAACGATCGGGTAAGTAGTAATATTTTATTTTATTTTAGTAAATAAAAGAGAAACCAGCTCGGATAATACTATCATTTAGTCAAAAGCACTTTAAATTCAAAATATTTTGTCTTATACACTTTATATTGCACCAGCACCTCGAATGCCTAGTGTGGCACTAGCAGGAGTTCTCCGGGGTTCCAATGAAAACTATACCCTGGCCCTTTTGATTAACACACGTTTGTTTTGCAGTATATAGAATGATGTTGACCGGATTCAAGCAATTCCTAATTCGATGCTTTATGAAACAATTCGCAAGCAAAGCGAGCGAGAACAAACGAACGTTTTCGTACTCAAACTCTTCGAAAATACTATATAATTCAAAATTCAGTGGAATTTTCAAAATTTATTTCGGCTTTCAACAAAGATCGATTTAGGAGCACGCACTGAACACGCCCATTAACACTAGATATATGGTGCGTCTTAGGAGTAACACGTTAAACATACGAGTGGAATGAATACAAATATCCAAACGTTCCCTGTATTTTAATAAAAACATACGGGCGACTTGTGCACTCTCCGCATCAGCTTAAGAGTAGAGTTGAACCTTATCCTAAACCTAAGCCTGAGTTACGTCAAAATTGCCAAAAACTAAAATTTTTTTGGTGGTTTATCTAAAATGTCTATGATTACTACGCTCCACTTAAGGGTCTCTATTGCTATTAATAGTTGAATTTGAAACAAATTTCCTGATAATAATGCTTACACACGTAGTATGTTTTGAAACAAAATTTGTGACCGTTGTATACTTTTTACCCACAGGTTTAGGCATAGCATTAGGAAAACGCTTACCGAAGTCCAAACCTAAATCTAAGCCTTTTCCTGAGTCTAGGTCTAAGTCTTTAGATCAGGGTAAATGAAAGTGTACTAGAGTTATAAATTTATTGTCAACTTGAACCAGAATGTACTGCCGATTGTGTGCATAAGATTGTCTTTGATCTATTTCTATGCAACATATGGCTATAGGCAGTTTAGCACCACTAATCACTTACTAAGTTAAGTGCAAACTAATATATTTTAGTAAATTTAGGGACTAAAAAGTTTTCGCAGTTTGAACCTTTTTCTCATTAAAAAGAAACAAAAACTAAAGATAATATTTCATCTTTTTCTCAAAATAGGCGGCACTAAAGTTAAAGTTTTACTGGTTTTTCTATGATATTATTTAATCTGATTGTACTCAAGGCTATTATTAACGCATTTACGTTCGGGTCCGTATTTAGACTCTGAAAGTCAATTACAGTAGCCTTTGTCATTTTTGAATTTGAATTTTTATAGTGAACTATGCCGCAATCACAATTTTGGCCATTTGAAATTTACGCGAACTTACGTTTTTCTAAAAATCAATGCAAGGTTTTTAGGAACTGTGGTTTTTTGTTTGATCCGATATTAACAAATGTGTGCAATACCTATTACCAGTTTATGATAAATGTTCCAACGCGTGAACAACCAAATGAAACGGTTTGAAAAAATTTTCAGTGTTGATCAAAGCTTATCGAAAGCCTAAACATTCCAATCATTTTTAAGTTAGTTTAGGTTTAGTTCTAAAGGTTTCGGTTTGATCAGCTCTGTTTGGGAAAAAATACAAATTAAAAGTCAAAACAGACTATTTAAATTTGACAATTTTCGTGTTTTTTAAAATTCTTTATCATATTTTTACACTGGCCACATTTTAATGAAATACTTCTCCGGGTATTAATCATAAAAGACAAAAGTAAACGGGATATTTTTGGATAACATTAATTTTTTTGCAATACCTTTTCTCACATTAATCAATTGACATGGTTTGTGCTTTAGCAAGCAGCACATGAGTATAGCTAGGGTTTTTGATTGGGAGGGATCTATTTAACCACAAGTTTAAACGACCATTGACCTACAAAGAACTCACTAGCGAAGCAAGCATGAAACCGTACGTAATTTTAGTTTTAACCGCTTTCCTTCAGTCGCAAAATAGTTTTTTTAACTTGCGGATTGGGGTCCGGATCCCCTGTAGCTACGTGCCTGAAAGGCAATTAGTTAAAGTGCCACAGTTTGCACTAAATTTATTAAAAGTCATACTCTCTATAGCAGTTGTCTAAGTTTGGGATATCTAGTAATAGTCATGGCTGCCACTAGAATATTTTGAACGTAATTCCGAATGGGGTTTAGTGGAACAAAATTTACATAAATTTGCAGCAAAGGCTAAGTTATATCCCTAAAGGACATTTTTCACTATATACCTGATCATGCATGGAGATTACTTAGGAACACCACGTAGCATACAGCGATAACCCCTTGCGCGTTCCTGTCGGCGCACATGATTTCAGTGGTCAGTAAAATCCATATTTAATAATAAATTTGCTCGCCCAAGTATATTAAGTGTGCAGAGTTCAAATTCAAAAACTTTGAGAACCATGTCTTTAAAATGCAAGTAAACCGCCGTGTCGCTTGCCAGCTGACAGTTTCAAAAGTTGAACGCAAAGATTAATTTAAAGTCAATTTTGGCTTAAAATTTTCAACGAGTTTATTATTGAACTTTGCCACTCCTGGTGTGAGGGAAGCCAAGTTGGATTTCAGAGGGTTGCGACAAACCTGAGTTGCACAAAAAAGCTAAAATTTAGGCTCACCAGGGACGGTAGCCAACATTTCATAAGTTCAGATGTAGATATTTTTTGACCGTTTCAGTAGGTTTTTTATTGTTTAAAGCAGAGAAAATTTAGGTTTGCCCACCGCAAACAACCCATTTAGCGTTGATGACAAGGTTGAATTCTATAAAACTGTCTGTCTTTATTATCCATTGAACTTTTTCGGAGTTTATATTTTCTCTGCACTCCCCCTACGCCTTTGTGCAATATATTACAAAAACAGAACATTGGTTCGAGTTCGAGTTTATTCAACATTTTACTTAAGATCTGTAGCTATGACATTAAAAACAGTTTTATACTTGCAGCAACAATAGTGACACTTACTTCATAACTGCAATAATTAAATTATATCTTTGTACTAATCCCGAGCAACAAATAGTCGCGGCTTAAGGGCGAAGCTCAAATTTTATAAGATCATAGGCGGTTTGAGGTAAAGCTTGAATACAACATTGTCTTTAATATGTTTACAGTCAAAAGTTTTCGTTTATTAATGTTTACACAATATTGAAATCCGTAAAATGCATTAAAGTTTTAAAATATGATTTTAATTTAAATTTGCCATTAACAATAACTTTTCGCCTTAATGAATTTGATGTCGCAGCAGATATAAAAACTAACACAGTGGATATGAAAGACAATGTAATCGAGAGTTAAACCGTTGAAAAATCTATTGAAATTCAGTTTTTAGGTGGTATGTCAATGTACAATACTTGTCAATCTTGCGTTGATGTACGGTGAATTAGTTCATTTATGCCAAAGTTTTCCAATTATGAGGCCTTTTTTACGATATTATTTTGCAGTCTTCCGCTTCATTGTAACAATGGCCTATGTATAGAACAGGGCCGTAACTGTAGCATATTCCTAAACCAAAGCCTAAGCGTAAGAATTAGCTTATACGTTAGCTGAAGCTTAAGAGTAAATATTAGTGTAAAGCTTAAGCTTACTGTATTGCAGTCCAACAGAAAAAAACGTTCTGCCTCTAAACTTTACATGGTTCGTAACAATTAAACGCCCACTTAAAGAATAACTGATCCAAGTTAGAGTGAATTTTTCTGTCATTTTTATATAACCACTGCAAAAGTGTTAATACCGAAATATTAATCATAAGGTTTGCCAATTGAAAAACGTGACTATTTGGACTAATTTTTGTCTTTTAGTTCACCCCGCCTTTATTCCAAACGCCACACGGTTGCCTGTATAAACAGTATAATTATTTTTTTCCAGCAATCATACTGTTACTGTGTCGTCGCGAACTCATATTAAACGTGAATATTAATTAAATTTATGTTTGAATTTTCAAATTTTTCGTTATATTCCCAACTCTGATTTGATTATACAATAAGAGTTAAAATTAAATATGTTCAAACTTAATAACCGTTCCGTAGCTCGTGCGTTCTTCAATCGGTCTATAATTGTAACGATTTTTGGGTCCTTAAATGACGCTTATAGCTGTGATTGAATTATGGTTTGAATTGCTGAAAATTGGGCCAAACCACTTTTCAATTTTACTGGTTCGCAATAGTCGGTATTTGAATCTGGAGGATAAGAGTTTGGTAAGAGTTTGTAGCATAGCGTTTGCCGTGAAAGCCTTTGTAACAGATAGCTATTAACAATGCGTGACGTTAGTATTGCCTACGCTTCGTTGAGGGGAAAAATGTTGAACAAAAATTGACAGAAAATTAACTCGAGTTGTATCAACTAAAGTTTTTCACTCATTGATACGAGTTTGTTTCCACCTCTCAAAATTGAACGAAGAAACGACTTGATCCTTTACAAGTTGACGATATTCATTTCGAATTGTTTGGGTCTGCTTATATGTTTTGATGACGTTTCAGGCACCGTGTGTCAATTATCGTAGTGCGCTGTATACCAATCTGTAGCCATTTTTGACCAACTCTGATTTCACGTGTCAAAACGCTTTTGTTTAGTACTCTGTAAGGTGCTTCTGAAACTGACGAATTATAAATAAAGCTGTTATTAAAATTTGTGGTAATTAATGCTGTATTTTGTAAAACTATCAAGGTACGACTACAATGCCGTGGCGAGCAATTGAAAAACCGTACGCTAAAACCGTGTTTACTTGCAGTAAACTAATATTCTGACCTATACAGGAAACGACGTGACCTTACAGACTAGTGTACTAGACTGCAACTGAGACAACTGCGACATAGGCTTACGCAGACAGACACTACTGAATTGTAGTCAGTCAATAAAATTCTATTTTCAATATTTTTGCTATTAATTACAACAAAACTGATGCTTATTTGTCGATTTGTTCACTGGCAATTAGCACTTTTCCGGGAATTATTGTATTTTAGTACAGTTTGGCGGGAGTTTGTACACGAGATAGCTACGTGTCAACGCGGCTAAAAAGCGCGGGCAAATCGAACAATATTTATTTACGACTCGAATGTAGGTACGTTCGAACGGTTTTCAGTCTGCAGTTTCAAGTTTTGGCTTAAAATTTATTGTGAATTTTATAGCTATCGTTGAAAAAATTGTTAGAACCCGTGTAAAGTTTTTCTGAAACCGCCCTCTCGATGGCTAAATACTCGGATACGTCCTCCTTGCGGTTCGGCATATGAACCCTTCTAAAAGATCATAGTCTTATTTTGCTGATACGGTTTAGTCTTACAAAGAATATAACTAAAATTAATACTCGTGTAAAAGTAACTGCTGGTTAAAATCTGTTTTGAGTTTTAATTTTAATAAAAAAATTTAGTTTTATTTAACTAAAATCAAAACGCATTTCAGTTGCTTTGTCATCCGTAACTGTTGACTTTTCCTACCAGATTGTCAAAAATTCTTTATACCAATGTTACCTATCAAGCGTGTTTCTCTCAGTTATGTATGTATCAAATTTGACATTGTATACTATCAACTGGTATAAAAATGTTATTCATAGTTTGTTACTTTTCAATTCTGAGAAAAATTGTGTATTTTTTTGTTAAAAACGAACCGAAAACTGGTTCATGTGTACTTTAGCTGAGCATAACAGAAATTTTGTGTATTTCTGTTCATAAACCTCGCGAGCCTGGTGAGCCGTCAACTAAAGCAAATTTCTGTATTATATTTCGGCCAATGTATAGAACAGGGCCGGATCGTTTTCCGGAAGGGCTATAATAGAGTCAGTTTTAGCTTTAGAGTAATTTTTTTGCTTAGGCTTACGCTTAGACTTATGAATAAGCTCATCCATACGCTTAAGCTTAGCCTTGTACTTGGGCTTAGGCTTAGGAATATGCTTATACTACTGTTCCGGCCCTGTTCTATACATGGGCCTATATTTCGATGTTCCAATCTAATGATTTAGTTTCTATATTCGGTGGGCATCGGCCTTAGTATATTGCCAGCGGCCCCAGGATCTTGCCAGCGACCCCTAGATTTTGCTAGATCAGGCCTTGTTATTAGTGTTGCAGGTGCTATCTATAACAGAATCACAGACCAAATTTTGCTGAATTGTTACTAGAGGGGATACCGAGATTTTAAGATGGATCAAAAAATTTTGTTAACATCTAAATCTGTTTAATGCTGTTGGTAAATTTTTGCAGTCAATGAGAACGTAAAAACATTCATAGGGTGTGCCCCTTCGCCCTGTCTGGTAGTTGCGGGCCGGACCGAATACCAGATTAGTTGTTAAGTCAGCTTTATCTATACTAATCGTCCATCATGCTTTTTAGCGTAACACTATGTTCTGCGCAATGTTGATGATACGAGCCTGCAAGCCGTTCAGGGGGAATCGAGAATATCTAGTACTAATAAAATAGAACATTACAAATTTCTTTCAATGGATCAGTAACATGGATCTTTATATATAATTTAATTTCACAACTAATATTACTGTACAGCTCTTGACAAAAACCCCTCCGCAGACTTTAGGTTTAAAGCTAAAACAATTTTTTTTTCAATTTTAGGGGTTTCGGTAAAAACGTTCATTAATATTACAGAGAGCAATCGAAATTGCTCTGCGTGTTCTGTTGAATTCGGAATACTTGCCTTTCAGTCAATGTTACCCTGAAGGGCATAACTGCAGTATAAGCATATTTCTATAAAGCTAAGCCTAAACCACATCATAAATTAGCCGAAAGCTTAAGCTTACTCTATTGGTGTCTCGTGGAATGACGACAAAACACCCGTTGAAGTTGAAGTAGCACGGGCCTGGCAAGGGTGTCAAGAGCTGCTACAATTTCAGTTGCAATTTGTTATCGTTACATCACGAGTTTAGTGTTTATATGGATTGCTTGCGAAAATAATATTCTTGGAACAAGCTTGACAAGTTGAATTTAAAAATTTATGCATAAAACACACCAGCAATATAAATGTCGATCCTTTAGTAACAATGTTAATGTAGTACACCTGGCTTGCAGTACCGCAGCAGGTTATACTCCCTAAGTTATATGATGAGGGCCCCCTTGTAACGATCAATATTTTTTAATTTGTGAATTTTTCAACTTTAAATATATATCCAAGTAGAAATATTATTAACGGTTATTTTTTAAATCTTGTTTGGGCCCACCGAATGAGGTATGAGTGTGGCTGCTCCAGACGTGCTGGATTGTAATGCAATTAAAGCCAAGGAGATTAAACTTTTAATATATATTTTTTGTTTACAAACTGATATACAAAATAACATGTAGCTAGCGGTTTTGGAAATATATGCGAACTAATTTCTTGTGTACTTGGCAGCATTGCGAACGTTTTGGTTAAATTTCAATTGAGTTTTAAATATATGCTTTTTTCACAGTTCAACGTATTCTCTGGTATCTCGCATAGGTGTCCTAGTTATTGGAAAAATATTATATTTTTTGAAATTTCAGAAAGACGAGAAAAACATTTTTTACAGGTTTCAGAAAAAACTAAACGGGTCGACGTTTTGCTTGTTCTAGGATTGAATGACAAAAATTTAGCTTTCTCACAAAATTAATTAAACGGATTTTAGATCAACGAATGCTTCAAGTATTCTCTGTGCTAGATACATGATAATACCGTCCAGGTTTTCGCTGGTTTAGACGTGAATATACCAGTTGAAGAGTTTCCCTAAGTCAAAAAATTCTATGCTAAATGATAATTTAAGTATATTTCTTTATTAATGACAAAAATCAAATGAATGGCAAACTTTGTAATTACGAGGTCATCGTTAATGTAAGGTCAGTGCCATTTTGTATCAATCATGAACAAAATTATGTATATACTTCACTGTCACACAAAATATTCCTTAATCACTTTTGTTCAGTCAACTGCATTCAGCAGTTTGCATTACAATTGATCAACGAGCAGGAGGGGGGTTGGTTGTAGCAATTCTTACAGTTTCAATTTTCGAATTTGAAAAAATTACCCCCACGCAAACAGGAGCATAGTAACGATTGAATCTCCGCAGGAGATAGCCACATGTGTTTTGGGTTATTTAGTGATGCATCGTAGCAAGTGAGAAAATTTTTTTTCTTGCCGTCTACAGGTGATTCTACCGTCTGTAAAGATGCCTTTTTCGAGTCTTCGCAGAAATTCCTAAGTTATTCATACCCCGTATTGCCCTTGTATACGCCTCTACCAACATACTCACTGCAGTTACGTTGATGTTTTCACTTTTACCTTGACCTTAAAAATAGTAATTTTTTTATGGCGAAAAATCACATGGAAAATTTCGTTTGCAATTTCGCACTGTTGCGTCTGCAGGTGAAAGTTTGTGTGATGCAACTAACGCTGTAAAATGTAAAATATTGCAAGTTCATAACAGTTGGCGCACATTGTATTCTGTATTTTTCGCGAAAAAAGTCTACAATAAATAGTCATACTGACACAGTAACAGGACGGTACAAAGCAATTACGCAATACTACAGCAAAACATTTTAATGCACAAAGATACAAAAGGGACAGACGCGATGAAAAATGAATTTCAACGAAATTAATACGAATGCCATCTGATTTTTGGAATAAGAAAGGAAAACGTAGGTAAAAAAGTTTTCTCGAAATTGCAGATAAAAGTAAACAATGAGAGATAAAATGCATAGGAATATTGAGTGGTTTATAATAAAGGATATATATTAGCGGCAGTTGGGTAACTCGGTTGATAGTTGAAATGAATTTAGGCTCTTGTACACTTTTCCTTCACGTTTAGGGTTAAGCTTTTAGCTAAACAAATTTCTCTTAGGCAGAGGAAAGCCTTTGTCAAAACCTCAGCTTACGCGTGTGTCTCGAAGGCTACAAACGCCTGGACTTGACTAAATGAGTTGATACCCTAGTATTTCTCGTAAAGCAGAGTATATTAAATTGCATTTTTTCGGGTTTCACCCAACCAGAATTCGTTCAGCTCTGGTTGAAGTTTAAAAGTTTTTTCGCATATTTGATCATCTCATAACCTGTCA